>PVKB01001023.1:0-219867 GCA_004027205.1 Ctenodactylus gundi | reverse complement strand
GTGCCCATGGCGGCCCCAGCCTGGGTGTGTTAGCTCCCTGTCTGCTTCAGAGACCATTGCGGGCAGCTGAGGGGTGGTTCCCAGAGCCAGGGGAAGCTCTGGTGACTCCCAGCGCTTCCCAGCTGCCACCATGGGGGGGGGTCTCAGGCCTGCAGCTCAGCAGGGACATTCCTGTCCATTCCTGAGCTCAGGTGGTCCGGGCTTCACCATGGAATACCGTTGGTGTGGCTGGGGTGGGGATGGGAGAATCCCACCTTGTGTTCTGCCCATGACGACTGCTGGGGTCTGGCCAGGTTCCTGGTGAGAGCTTTTGGGCCAGGCGCCACCAAGACCTCAGGCAGACAGGCACTTGGAAACAGCTCCCACACGAGGGAAGTCCCTTCTGGTGCTTTTGGGACTGCCCGGCTCTCACTGCTGTTTCCTTCAAAAATCAAATTTTAATTTTTAATTTTATTTATTTGTTTATTTTTGTGGTGTTGGGGGTGGAGCCCAGGGCCTTCTCACTGAACCATCCCAGCCTTTTGGTATTTTTTTGTTTTTGCTTTGAACAGGGTCTTGCTAAGTTGCCCAGGCTGAGCTTAACCCTTCAGTCCTCTTGCTTAAGCGTCCGTAGACCTGGGGCCACAAGTTTGTGTCACGGGGAAATTGAGGCCGAGGGCCAGGGCAGCAAGTATGGGGGTGCCAGGACCTGGGTGCACAGTGCCCTGGGAGCTGATAAGGAGGAGTTGGAGGAAAGAGATTGTTTGTGTGTGTGTGTGTGTGTGTGTGTGTGAGAGTGTGTGTGTGTGTGTGTGTGTTAAGGATCAAACCCAGGCTCTTCATACTGAGCTATATCCCCATCCCACTTTTTGGTTTTGATTTTTGAGACAGGGTCTTGCTATATTACTGAGTTGCCCAGGCTACATTATCTCAGCCATCCAGAGTGCTGGGATTATAGGCGTATGCCACCGGGCCCAGTGATTCTGGGGTTTTGATGTTCTGTGGGTGCTTTGAAGCACCCTTAGTGTCCCTGAGTGACAGGCAGTTGGGACATTCCTTCCTGACCCCTCCAGGCTCCAAGTGGCCTGGGGCATCTTGCAGTCCCTCCTGGAGTAGCCAAAGGCTTTGTGTCCAGCTCTCCCAAGTTCCTCTGTTTCTCTGTCTGCAAAATGGCCTCTCCCAGGCTGCCCAGGGAGGCTGCTGGCCTCGGCTTTGCATGTCATTTTGGGCTGCCTTGGGGACAGCCACCTCTTCTTTAGTCTACCTGAAAGTGTCCAGCGGCCGCTCACATCTTGTATGTATCCTCGCGGTTGATCCTTCCCGTGCCTCACCCGTGGGCCTCAGTTTCCCCAGCTGTGAAGCGGGCTGGGTCCTTCCTCCCCTGCCAGACTTTGTCGCTGAGCCAAGCTCCCCTCCTGACACTCAGCTCCCTCCCTCATACCCCCCCCCCCGGGTGCCCCAGGTCTGCCTCACGCCCACTTAACAGATGCAGAGACTGAGGTTCGGAGGTGGCCCCCGATTGCAAATGTGAAAAGCCAACCAGGGGAGAAAGAGAAGGGCTTGGGGGTCGGCAGAGTCTCCCCTGAGGTCTCGTGATCCGGAAATCCAGAGTGCCACCTGGGAGGGCTGGCCGCTGCCTGGTCATTTCGGAAGGAAGCACTATTAATACCCACCCATGGGTGGGGCGCCGTGGGCTGGGACTCAGGGCCTGTCCGGGCGGGGCGTTCAGCCAGCGGCCAGATGTTATGCCTTGCCCAGAACCACTTCCCCAATTTCCTGGAGCCCAGCGAGGTGGCGGCCCCCGGCAGAGCTGACGGAAACGAAAGGGCCAGTTGGCCCAAGCTGCGGGGGGAGCCCCCAGCAGGTCAGGTGCACCTGCAGGCCAGTGCTTGCCCAGGCAGAGCCCAGAGAGGGCTGGGAAGGTGCAGGGCTGCACAGCCAACACTGATTGTCCCCTGCTGTGTGCAGGGTGACTCTGGTCCCCCTCTGTCTGACAGTGCCTAGCTTTGTCATTCGCCAGATTTCTCTGCAGACGTCTTCCCGGCACCCTGATTTCTAGTCTGCTGGACCCAGGGGTGCAGACCTATCATTTCAGCACTCTGGGAGGCTGAGACAGGAGGTTTGCAAATAAGAGCCCAGACTGGGTAACATAGCAACTGACGAGACTGTCACAAAATCAGAACCGAAAAATAAGCTGGGGGTATAGCTCAGTGGAAGGCCATGGGCTTGATCCCCAGGACCACAGACAGACAGACGGACACACACAGTCTCCCTGGAGATGAATGTTGCTCTGTGGCCTGTGGCTCCCTACATGGGGAATCCGAGTCTGTCCTGGGCACATCGTCCTCGGTGTCCAACACAGGCCGTGGCATAGACCAAGGACTTCGTAATGGCAGTATGACAGATTGACTGATTGTTGACTGACTAGCAGATTGACCTGGCATAACCCCATGGCTGGCTGTTCCTTAAGCCATGTGGCCCGTGCTGATCTCTCCAGGGAGTTTCTGAAATGACATGGGGTGGGAGGGGGGGGAACAACAAGAACAAAAATAACCTTAAAACCTTTTCTTTTTTTGCAGTACTGGGGATCCAACCCAGGGCGCTCACATTGAGCTATATCCTCAGCCCCTTTTTTAAGTTTTTAATTTGAGACAGGGCCTCGCTAAATCATTAAGTTGGGCTGCAATTTGTGATCCTCCTGCCTCAACCTCCCAGAATGCTGGGATTACAGGCCTGTGCCACCCGGCCCAGCTCAGACCCGTGAACTTGAAATCCCCAGGTGTCCAGCCTGGGCCTCCTGAGCCCACTGACCCCACAGAGGGCAAACTGAGGCCAGCCGATGTCCCTCCCGGGTCAGGTCTCTGTGGTGGCTTCACCTTCCGGGGCCGCAGTGACCTCATAAGGCGTGTCCCCTCTGGGCACATCTTTTCTGGCCTTGTGTGGCCACGGGAAAGGGCTGGGAAAGCTCATAGCAGGTTGTTGGCGCCCTGCTGACCTAATCCCCAGACACACACACGGACCCCCGCCTCAGTTTCCCAAGTGTAAAGTGGGTGACAGGGTCATCAGGCTGTTTGTGCCCCATCTGGCAGCGTGGGGGTTTCTGTGAAGTGCTGGCGGCTGTGGCCCCTGGGGACCCTGCCCACCCAGTCCCCATGTCACGGTGCTGAGTCACCTTGGTCGCTCAGGGCCTCACTGGGGCGATAACAGGCTGTGAGCCAGCCCTAGAGGTAGGGGCCAGGGTTAGGGGTATGGGTAATGAGAAAGCTGCTCTCTAGTTAGTAGGTGCCTGGCGTATACCAGCCACAGTGCCAGGCACCCACAGATTCTGATTCTGCCTTCTTAGTGGGCAGCAGATGGGAAAGACAGAAAAGGAAAAAAAAAAAAATCCCAAAATAAATGCGGAAACAAATTTAAGATGGACAGATGGTGGTCAGGGCCGGGGCTGGCCTGGGAGGCACCGCCCAGGCCTGGGGTTAGAGATGGCTAACGCAAACAGCAGGCGCGAAAGGGGCTGGAGGTGGAGACAGGGATCGAGGTGGAGGACTCCCGGTGCAAAGGCCCTGGGGCAGGGCAGTGTGGAGAGAGAAAAAATAGCCAGGAGGCCAGAGCCCAGTGAGTGGGAAGGAGGCTAGTTGGAGACCAAATAGAGGTCAGGGGCTGGGGCTGGCAGGCAGGGGCCGGGAGTAGTTGCTGTGGAGCGAAGGAGGCCATGGCCTGCTGATGGGAAGATTTCTCAGCTCCAGAATGTTCCTTCCCAGGAAGCTAAGAAAAAAATTGTTATCTGATTTCCTGGCCTAGTTGCTCCAGGGTTTTATGGGGGGAGGTCGGGCCATGAAAACCAGCCATATTAGCTAGGTTAGCCTTCCTTGTAGAAGTCGCAGGGAGTCATTTCTCAAACATAACCCAGAGGACATGGCAAGAGGTCACGCGTACGCAGATGCTCTCAACAGCGCTAGGCAGAACCACTGGGAGACGGAAGCTGCCCTGTGCCCGTCGGTGGTGGCCGCACGCAGACTTGTACTGGGCCAGGGAACGGAGCAGAGCCCGCGCACACACACACAGCAGCCAGGATGGACCTCACAGATCTACCCAGTGAGAGGCGCCAGGCCCAGGAGGATCTGCAGTGTTGACCCCCCACGGATAGGAAATTTCCAAAACAGGAGAAGCCACAGACAGGAACTGAGCTGGGCCTGGTGGCGAAGGCCTGTAATCTCAGCACTCCGGGAGGCTGAGGCAGGAGGATCACAAGTTGAACCCAGCCTGGGCAATTTCGCCACTTAGTGAGACCCCGTCTCAAAGTCAAAACTAAAAACATGGGCTGGGGACAGACGTACGTCTGTTAAGACCCTGAACTTAATCCGTAGTACCGAACACACACACATATGCAGGGCGGGGGAGGGGGGAGAGAGAGAGGAAGTGGTGTTGAGGGTGCCAGGTGTGAGGGGGATGGGATGATTGCTCATGGGGAGGACAGAGCTTCCTTTCGGAGGATGGGATATTCTAGAACCTGGTGCCAGTCACACAATTCTATGAATGATGTCACTTGATTGCTCATCCTGAATTAGTTAATGTCGTGTTATCTGAATTTCACACCAGTAGGTTTTTAAGTAGTTGAGATTAAAAGCCAACCCCTCCCCTCCACTGATTCACTTCCCACCCGCTGGGCTGATGTCCCCTGAGGTCCCCAGTCTGATCCAGATGGTCCCTCCGGGCACCTGCCCGGCGTAGGAGGCAGCTGCCGAGTCAGATCTGGTGTATTTCCACGTTTTCTGAGCGTTTGCAAACCCTACTGTGGCCTTAGAGAAAAAAAAGACTGGGCTTTCTCATAAACCAAGCCGGGTGGTACAAAAACTGGCTGGCCCGGGAGGCTGAGGCAGGAGGACCGAAAGCGCCAGCCCAACCTTGGCAATTCAACGATTTCTCGCGACTTGGTCTCAAAATAAAAGTTAAAAAGTGCTTGGGACTTAGCTTAGTGCAAAGGCCTGGATTCAGTCTCCAGTACCAAAAAAGGGGGAAAAAGTCTCCACTGCCCGGATCTGCCAGCCTGGCTGCCACCAGGAGGGCGGTGAGCCTTGGACATTTGGGCGGTTTTCTTTCTTTTTTTTTTTTTTTCCCTGATTTGGTGTCCAACAAGCCTGCGTGCTGGACCCCGGCCAGGTGCCACCTGCACGTCCCCTTCCACGGGGTCCGTCCCATTTGCCTGGTGGCCTCGGCTGGTCCCCAGGTAGGGCCCCGTGGACTTTGGAGCCACCAGGAGACGGCAGGGGCCTGAGCAGACACCTGCGAGGGCAAGGGCAAAGGCCCCCCAGGGGCCCTGAAGACGCTACTGGGCCGTTTCTTTACAGCCTGGGCCCCCAGGGTGGGTGGGTGGGGGGGCCTGGTGGCCCGGACCTGGCACTGAAGCCATGTGGGCTGTGGGTGGCGGCTCAGTCCTTTGTGGTTACCCTGGGCCCGGAAGTCGGGTCTGTGTGCAGGAAGCCGCTCTGCTGCTGGTGCCCACGGCGTGCCCTGGATGCTCTGGGAATTTTCTGGGTTTTTCCTCTTTAGGGCATTGGGTTCAGGGATGTTACACTGGGCTGTATCTCTTGTCCTTATTTTATTTTGAGTTAGAGCCTCGCTAAGTTGCCCACATTGGGCTTGAACTTTTTTTTTCTTTTTTTTTTTTTAGACAGTCTCACTCTGTATTGTGTTAAGGCCCAGGCTGTCCTTGAACACATGGCAATCCTCCTGCCTCAGCCTCCCAGAATGCTGAATGATAGGCAGGAGCCCCCATGCCCAGCTCCAATGTAATTAATTAATTAGAGGCTGAGGGTGTAGCTCACCTGTGAGAGAGCTTGCCTGCCATGCACGGGGCCCTCAGTTCAATCCCCTGCGCCACATAAAAATTAGCTGGGCTTGGCAGTGCACACCTATAAGCACTATACTGTGGAGACTGAGGCAGGAGGATTGTCATGAGTTTGAGGCCACCCTGGGCTACGGGGTGAATCTGGGACCAGCCTGGACTACAGAGGGAGACCCTTCTATGGGCCTTAGGCTTTTGCAGCTCTTCCTATGTGCTGGGAAGTGGTCCTAGGCTGGGGCCAACCCCCCTGGAGCCTGCAGGGTGTCTGGCTCACACCCACTGCCCGTCCTGGGGCCTCGGTTGCCTCAGTCTGGGCAGCAACACAGTTCCCCCGTCCCCGGAGTGCCAGACTCCTGCTTTTATCTAGAGAGGCCATGACGTCCCATTCCTCCCCTCTTCGGCACCCAAAGCTGGGCCGTGTCAGGAGATTGACCCACGACAAGCAGACAAGCGGTAAGTTGGTGTTTCCTTATTTGCGTTGTCCAAAGTGCTAGAAGGGAACTAAGACAGGAGGAAGAGACAGAGGGTTAGCGTGAGGTCGTGAAGGAGGGAGCCCTTTGGGGGAGATCTGGAAGCTATGGAGATCCAAGATCCAGGCAGAGATCACAGCCAGTGCAAAGGCCCCGGGGTGGACACATGGGGTGTTTTGTTCGAAGTGTCGCTGTAGCCAGGTGCTGTGGTGCTGGAAGAAAGGAGAGAAAGATTAAAACTAAGAAATAGGCGAGAAGCCAGGCGTGGTAGCTCATTTTTGTAATCCCAGCTCTAGGGAGGCTGAAGCAGAAGGATTACCATGAGTTCAAGGCCAGCCTGGGCTACCTCGTGAGTCCAGGACCAGCCGGGACTACAGAGCTAAACCCTGTCTCTAAGAGTGTGATCCCAGCCCAGCCCTGGTGGTGACCACCGGCTACCTCCGTCTTGGGTGGGGAGTGAGTGCCTCGGGGAACCGAGAGATGACTAAGGGAAGTGGCCGAGAGCATGAGGGACCCCTGACCTCACCCATGGGGAGCCAGGGAGCACTGTGGGTGCCTCCAGGGCCCCCGGTGGCAGGTGGAGAAGGAATCAATGTGCCATTTCTCGGATGAGGACTTCAAGTCCAGGGTGGGACCAGGACGATCCTGGGTCAGAGTTCAGAGAGGGGAAGCTGGGCCCTGCCTGCCCCCGGCAGAGCCCTGCAGAACCTGATGTGTGGAGAAATCAAGTTCATCGAACAGCATTTGTTTATTTGTGACAGGGTCTCACTCTGTGGCAGGCTGGCCTTGAACTCACAGCGGTCCTCCTGCCTCAGCCTCCCGAGTGCTGGGATCACAGGTGTGTCCTACCACACCTGGCTCCAAACCATGGTCTTTGCAATGAGCTACATCCCCAGCCCTTCCCTCCCCTCTACTCCCAAGACTAGGTCTCAGTCCCTAAGTTTTATTAGCTCAGGCTGGGATCAAATTTGAGCTCATCCTGCCTCAGCCTCCCAGAGTGCTGGGGTTACAGGCCTGTGTTGTTAGCCTGGCTTTGAAGGAGCATGTATTATGCAACTGCTGTGCACTCAGCCCAGTTCTGCACATGGGAAAAACGGACAGATGCTTCTCATGTTCTGAGACACCTGGGCCAGGAACCAGACACAGGGACAGAAGTCCCTGGGAGGTAGGGACATTAGCCAGGACATCAGCAGCAGCGTACGTGTGGGAAGGAACTGGGGCGCTGCTCCAGGCCAGGCCTGCTCTCCCACAGAGGTCACGGCCACTTTCGGAGGGCCTGGTGTTTTTGGAGCCACATCTGAGCAGAGGAGATTCGCTGGGATGGCTTCTCAAGGGGCTGGCCGGCCTGGCAGAGGCCAGGAAGTGGGACCCTGTGGCCACATTTGAGGAAAGGAGGCTGGTGACGTGCAGCCAGTGAACGATGGGCAGGAGAGGGGACCTTAAGTCCCAGGACCTGGGCTGCGGCCAGCTGTGAGGTCCTCAGTGCAGCCCTGGCCAGAGTGTGGGTGGCCCTGCCCTCATCATCCGGGAGTTTCGGACTCCCCCTAAACCAGGCCGAGTGCACCTTGTCACCTCACTGGGGATGTAGGACTGGATTCAACACAGGACATAGTGTGTCCCAGCAGGATATCCATAGAGCCCTTGTGTGGAGGACGTGGACACCGCCATGGGAGGCGTGGACTAGTGAGCTGTCCAGGGCGGGTCACACTCCTCCGGGGGAGCGGAACCGGGGCCAGCATGTCATAACGCCAGGGTGGAGGCTGCTTTTTGCTGTCAGCTGCCCACAGAAACCACCATGAAGGCCACCTTGGCCACCAGCAGCTGGGGGCCTGTGGGTCCCCTCCTTAATGGCCTCCATGCCCAGCTCCATGGGGGTCTGTGCAGGCTTACAGTCTGGCCTGGGGATCTCGGCGCAGCCTGCTGTGTGGCCCCGGGCCTGTCACAAGCAGGCTGTTCTCTGCTCCAGCCTTAGTTTCCCCACCTACATGTTGAGCTCAAACTTGTGATCCTCCTCCTGCCTCAGCTTCCCAGAGTGCTGGGATTACAGGGTTGTATCACCAGGCCCAGGATTTTTTTTTTTTTGGGTGGGGGATGGTGATGGTACTAAAGATGAATCCAGGGACTTTGCACTGGGCTACGTCTTCAGTGCTTTTTAATTTTGAGAGAGGGTCTTATTACATTGCTCAGCTGGGCTTGAAATTGCGTTGCTCCTGCCTCAGCCTCCCAGGTAGCTGGGGTTACCGATGTATGACCTGTTTGAGGAGCATTTATTGAGCCATTGCTGCGTGCTCAGCGTGGTTCTAGACACTGGGTTCGTGGGACACCCCCAGAGCCATGCATGAGTCCCTCAGGCTTCAGGAGCGTCAGGAGGCAGTAAGGGGGGGCAGGAGGGGGCTGAGCTGGGTCCCCAGGCCTGTCCCAGGCAGTCTACCTGTAGGCCACACCCCTCCAGTCGGCAGCCGTGGAGGCAGCAGCCGAGGGGGAACCAGGCCTCAGGCCGCCATAAATCAGCACAGGAATGCAGGCCGGCCAGTCTGGCGCTGGCCCGGGGTGGGGCCACACAAAGGGCCGGCAGCTGGGCCCTGCCTGGCCTAGACCACCCAGAGCAGAGGGCTGGGCTCTATGTCCTCTTGCCCTTTCCAGAAGGCCCCCTCTCCTCCATTATACAGACAGGAAACTGAGGCCCAGAGACAGACCAGTGGCAGAACGTGCTTACTGTGGGGCCAGGCTCTGGGGACCTAATGACAGATTTTCCCACATGAGGCCTAATTGGTAGTTTCAAGGCCCCCCGTGGTCCAGCTGGCCAGCATTCCCTGGAGCTTAATTGGAAGGCTGGTATTTGCTCCCTCCCTTCCCTGGCAAATCCAATCGCCCCACCCAAACTCTACTTTCTAATTACTTCTACACGCATTCGGGCCAGCACAGGCCCTGCCTCCCCCCCACCCGGTCCTGGGGGCCAGGACGCCCCTCCCCATGTGGCTTTTTCTCTTCCACCATGATGGCCTGTCGCCTCCTCCCTGAAAACTCACTGGCTTATTTTCTTTACTTATTTTTGTGGTACTAGGAATGGAGCCCTTGCACTGAACTTCGTCTTTAGCCCCTTTTTAAATTATTTATCTTGATACAGTCTTGCGACATTGCTCAGGCTGGGTCTTGTTGTCCCCCTGCCTCAGCCTCCCAAGTGCTGGGGTCACAGGTGTGCACTGCCGTGCCCAGCTCACTGGCTCACTTTATAGATCGGATGAGACTCTAGGAGCCAGGGCAGCTTGTCACAGAGGTCTGGGCCAACAGTGCCCAGCACTCACGACAATCCCGCCTTGGCCTCCCGAGGGCGTGCGCTATCTTGGGTAGTGCTGGGGTGTCGAGCTCTGGGCCTTGAGTACGCTAGGCAAAACCCTCAACCATTGGGCGACACCACGGCCCCCAGATGTGTTGGTGTTGGAGATGAGGTGTCCCTTGATCTAATGGCCTTGGGTCCTTCAAGAAAAAGAGGCAGGGATGCAAGAGATGGCCACAGGACTGCAGGCGGGAAGGAGCCTCCCGGGTCCTTGGAGGGAGGGACCAGCCCTGCCCAGACCTGAGTCTTGGGCTAGACGCCAGTACTGTGGGCATCGACTTCCAGTTGTCCCCGTACCTCCTTGTCTTCCTGGACAGTGGCATCTGCTTCGCTGACATCCCTGGGGCCTCATAAGTGTCTAGATGCCAGCACAGCCGGGGGAAGGCTGATGCCAGCGCCAGCCCCAGTTCCCACTTCTGGCTCCAGCCAGGGTCTCACTTTCTGGCACCCACTCACCGGTCCCCTCTCTGCCCTCAGCTCTATGAACTTGACGGGGACCCCAAGAGGAAGGAATTCCTGGACGACTTGTTCAGCTTCATGCAGAAGCGAGGTGAGTCCCTCCCACCCATCCCCAGCCACAGAAAGTAGCTTTGGGGAAGGGCTTGGTGGGTGGCGGGATGTTAGTAGCGTGGCGACATGGCAGGGAGACCCTTGTGGATGGAGACAGTCAAGGCTCTCGGGCTGAGAAAGAGATGCCTGAAGGGGTCTGATGGGGGAGACAGGTCCCGCCATGGGGGTCTGATGGTGGCCTGGCTCTGAGTCTGAGGGGTACGCCCTAGGGGAAGAGTCATTTCTCAACCTAGAACTGAGTGTTGTCCCCCTCGGGCCCAGGTGTGACAGTAGGGTGTCTCTGCTCTAGGACCCCACAGTGGGGCCAGCAGGTGTGGGTTGAGGGGCCAGATCCTGGGATCCCTTACAGCCTCTCACGGATCTTGTGGCGGCTGGTTAAATCTGAGGCTCTGGTCTCCCCTTCCCCTGCAGTCCGCAGTGACGGTGCCCACGCAAGCCGAGGGCAAGGTTCTGGGTTTACCCTGCACACTTACTGAGCACCAACAGTCTACCAAGTGGGGCTGAGTGTGTCACTAGACTCCGCTGGGTCCTTCCTGGGCTGGGGTGAGCTGAAGCAGGCACAGCCCCATGGTCTGAGAACAGTCGGGGACCAGCTCAGGATGATCAGGGCCAGTAGGAAAACTGAGCCCCAGACCGGGGACTGGGCCAGCACCTCCCTGTAGGGCAAAGCAGGCTCAAGGACAGCGGGGGTGGCTGGGGTGTCCCCTGCATCACCTCCAGGGCTGTGCCCTCAGCCTGGAGCAGCCACAGGGAGCCAGCGGTCTTTAAGGTCCTCTGGGCCCCTGTCAGCTGAACGGAGGTCCCCGGAGCACCCAACACAGGGTGCAGGGCCGCCTCCAACTTTTTGAAAGCTCCTCCGCAGGAGCAGTTCCATTTCAGGGGGGAAACTGAGTCCCAGGGAGGGTCATGGTCCCGGGACCCAGGGAGCAGGAAGGGGTGGGGCCCAGTGTGGGTCTGCTGACTGCTAGCTCCAGCCCGGCTTTGTCCAGGCCCTGCCCCTCCCTCCCTTCTGTAAACACAAGCCCTCCAGGCCCTGCCACCGGAAGGGGACGGCAAGAAGGGGGGGCGGTGGCCTCCTGGACCCTACTGCCCAGCTGCCTTGCTTTAACTCCTCCAGTGCCGGGGTGTGAAGCAAGCCAGGCCCTGGGCGGGGGCCTCTGTTATCCTCAGAGCACAGCC
Organism: Ctenodactylus gundi; assembly: GCA_004027205.1. NCBI lineage: Eukaryota > Metazoa > Chordata > Mammalia > Rodentia > Ctenodactylidae > Ctenodactylus > Ctenodactylus gundi. The sequence goes on along the minus strand of PVKB01001023.1, from coordinate 208,490 downwards.
CTGGCCAGGCTCACTGCCCCTTGTGTGGCCATGGCGATCTCCCCACTCCCTTTATCATCCTATCCACACCTGCCTGAGCCCCCTGCCCCTCCCCTTAAGGGCCCCATTTTAGCCTCTGGCCACAAAGGATTGTGAGAGTCTGTGTCCAGCCTGGTGTCCCTCATCACGCTAGGCATTCTTAAATCTCAGGGACCAGCGAACTCCTATAATCCCTTGAAACCCCTACCTTAAAGCCCTTTCCTTCCTGTCTAATTAGCCCTCTTCTAATGTAACCGGTGGCCTCTGGGGCCTCAGATCTGCCTGAGCCCCATACGTTTCCACCTGGACAGCTTATCTGTATCCCACAAGCCTCTTTTTCTGCACTCCAGATGGGGGAGGAGTTTTTGTTTTTGTTTTTAATTTCTTGCACCAGAAAGTAAAAAATTCCAACCAAGCTAGGCATGATGTCACACACCTATAATCTTTGTACTCTGGGAGGCTGAGGCAGTAGGATGACAAGTTCTAGCCCAGCCCAGAAAACTTTACTGCCTGATTTAAGACCCTGCCTGTAAATCAAAACCAAGAGGCTGGAGGAATAGCACAGCAGTTAGAGCACTGGCCTCACAAGCAAAAGACTCCGAGTTTGATTCCCTAGCACCACATAAAGTGGGCATGGTGGTGCACATCTGTAATCCCTGCATTTACGAAGCTGAGGCAGGAGGATTCCTGTGTGTTCAAGGCCAGCCTTGGCTACATAGTGAGTCCAGGGCCAGCTTGGACTACAGAGTGACACCCTGTCTCAGAAAGAAAAAAAAAATGATTTTAAAAAATTCAAAACCAAAAACATGGGCTGGGGATGTAGTTCAGAGCAAAGGCCCTGGGCTTGATCCAAATAAACCAAACACACAGCCTCCCACCATGCTCCTTTGGGAGATCTCCGGGGACTGGGACGGAGGGAAGGGTCCTTCCTGCCTCGCCGCCGCCGCAGGACGGCAGGTTGGTGTGCTGCAGACCCCGAGCCCAGGCCCTGCAGGTGCAGTGCCCTTGTGAGGTAGCCCTGCAGGCCTGAGCCGGCCTGACTGCCCGTCTGCCTCCTCCTGAGCCTATAGAGGGAGCCCGGTGGGTGACAGGTCTGAGTCCAGCTTCCCCACCCCCGGGTTCTCCTTGACTCTTCTCTGCAGCCTGGGGAGGATGCGGTTCCCAAATGCCAGGATTGGGGGGCCCGAGGATGGCCGAGCTGGCCTCTCCCTGGAGGTGTGAGCGCCCTCCGTGCTGGGGCTGGAGCCAGCTGGGAACAGCTCTGCCTGGGAGGAGGAGGGCGCACCCGCACTTGCCCTGTGTGATGAGTGCCTGCTGTGTGCCTGGCTGGGTGCTGGGCCTTGTAAGCAGGACTCCTGGCAGTAGCTGCAGCCAAGGGAGCGGGCGGCTCCTGACCTCATGAGTGTCACAGGCCTGCGGTGTGGAGGCGCGAGCGGGGCTTTCCTGCCCCAGGCCATGGCCAAGCTGAGCTTGAGTGCGTGGGTGCGGTGTGCACAGGCTGGGGGAGTCAGGTGGGTAGGGGGTTGGGGGGTTCTTTCTGGAGTAGGGCAGGGAGAGGTCAGCCAGCTGGACACTGGCACAGGTTGGACCCTCCATGGGCTAGCTTACCACCCTGTCCCCCAACTCTTACAGCCTACCTCTCTCCCTCCCTGGGATAGCCACCACCCTCCCTCTCTTGGCTGTCCCCCAGCCGTTCTTCCCCAGTCTAACCTGCCACCATCCCTCTCCAGACAAGCCCACCAGCTACCTACCCAGGCTAGCCCCCTACTCTCCCTCCCTGGGCTAGCCCCCCACCTCCCTCCCAGACTGCCCACCGTGCTCCCTGGACGGCAGTCAGTTTGTCCAGGCCTCCTGCCCTGCCTGAGCATGCACAGCACCAGGGACAGGCCCCTGGAGAGCAGGCTGAGGAGCACCCCACATTTCTGGGTCCCCCTTTTGGCTGGCAAAAGCGTTATCCCTCTTTTTTGCCCCTCTTTATTCTTCCCAATAAAATGTCCTCTTCACAACCTGAGGGGGAAAAAAAGGAAGAAAGAAAAAAGAAACTCAGGCAGAGTTGTTGTGGCAGCTGTTGTGGCTTAGCGGCGGCCCTTATGTCACCTGCATGTCCCCAGCAGAGTCCGTGGGACCTTCTACCTCTAAAAACCCCTCCCTGCTCGTGAGATCTGTGCTGCCCCTGGGCCCAGGTCACGCTGAGGGAGTGGAGGTGACGCTGCCTGATGGTGCAATTTCTTTTTTTCTTTTTCTTTCTTTCTTTCTGTCTTTCTTTCTTTTCTTTTCTTTCTTTTTTTTTTTTTTAGACAGGGTTCTCCCTCAAGAGGCCAGGCTGGCCTCAAACTCACGGCAGCCTTTCTGCCTCAGCCTCTTAAATGCTGGGAGTATAGGTGTGTGCCATCATACCCAGCTGATACAGTGCTCAGATACTGAACTCAGGCCTTGTATTTGCTACTCCTCCAGACCCTGGGTATCCTTTCAAATATGGGTCCCACCAGGGATGATCTTGTCCCCAGAGAACTCTGAGTGATATCTGGGGACATTTGTGACCATCATGACTTGGAGAGCTCCTGTCCTAGAGTAGGTGAAGGCCAGGGACGCTGCTTAACATCCTACAGTACCCAAGATGCCTAGAGAGGGATGGGGCCCCAGTGTCAGCAGTGTTAGGGTTGAGAGACCCTGAATTCGTTATTTATAAAAAAAAATCCAAGACTGAGGCAGGATGATTGCTCACAGTTCAAGGCCAGCCTAGGCTACGTAGTGAGTTTAGGGCCAGCCTGGAGTAGAGTGGGACCTTATCTCAAAAAGAAAAATATCAAAAACTAGGACCAGCGGCACAGGCCTGTCATCCTAGCGCTCTGGGAGGCCGAGGTAGGAAGATCGCCAGTTCAAGCCCAGCCAGGGCAACTTAGTGACCTAGCAAGACCCTGTCTCAAAATTAAAGTAAAAAGTGGGCTAAGGATGTAGCTCCGTGTGAAGGAGTTCAATGCCCAGCACTGCAAAAGAGAGAAAGAAAAAAGAAAAAGTTGAGCTCTGCCTTCTGGTAACAGGATACAGCAGGACATGCTTCCTTGAGGGCAGGTGCTGGAAACCAGAGGACCCCAGCCTAGCTCAGGACCATCTCCCTCCCACTCAGTATGTGGGCATCCCTGTGGGCAGTTCTAGGATCTCAGTAGCGCAGTGACAAGGGATGCAGGGTCCCCCTGGCCCTGGGAAGTCTCAGCTGGGATGGTCCTGACCCCAGGTGACCTTGAATGCTGTCTGGGGACATTTGTGGTTGTCACGTGAAGGGACACTCCTGGCATGGAGTGCGTGGAGGCCAGGGACCTGGCTCTCAGCACCTTGCAGGGCTCAGGATGCCCCCACCCCAGGGAATGTCCCTTGGGGCCCGGCGTCCCGGTGCCTGGGGGCTCACCTCTGGGCAGCGTGGTACGTGGCGGCCCCTCACCCCAGTGCCCCCACAGGCACGCCCGTGAACCGGATCCCCATCATGGCCAAGCAGGTGCTGGACCTTTTCATGCTGTACGTCCTGGTGACAGAGAAGGGCGGCCTGGTGGAGGTCATCAACAAGAAGCTTTGGCGAGAGATCACCAAGGGCCTCAACCTGCCCACGTCCATCACCAGCGCCGCCTTTACCCTGCGCACCCAGTGAGTGGCCAGGCCAGCCAGGCTGGGGGGTTCGAGGCTAAGGGGACTGCAGCCCAGGGCTCACTGCAGGAAGGTCAGCCTCAAATCTGCTTGAGGCCACCCAGGCTGGCCTTAAGCTCATGGCAGTCCTCCTGCCTCAGCCTTCAAGTGCTAGGAGTGTGCCCATACCATACCATACCTGGCTAATTCTTATGTGTGTGTTGGGCGGGGGGGGATTGAACCCAGAGCCTTGAGCACGCTAGGCAAGCACTCTAACCACTGGACCCTGCCCCCAGGCCCTGTGGAGGGGGTTTAAGTTGTGTGTGGTCTTAGCTGCATGTGGTAGCACTCACCTTCATCCTAGCAGTTAGGAGACAGAGGCAGGAGGATTGAAAGTTTGAGCCCAGCCTGGGAAAGTTGGTGACTTAGCCAGACCCTGCCTCAACATCAGCAATATCAAGATGGGCTGGGGAGGGAGCTCAGTGTGAAGGCCCTAGGCCCGATCCTCAGTTCTAAAAAATAAAAATTAATTAAAGACTGCTGGGCCAGGCATAGTGGTGCAGGCAGGAGAACTGCAAGTTCCAGTCTGGGCAATTTAGTGAGACCCTGTCTAAAAACAAAAAATAAAATGAAGTCTAGATGTAGATTCATGCCAAGGGCTGGCTTCAAACCCCAGCAGCAAGAAAGAGAAAAGAGGGCTGGGGTGTAACTCAGTGGTTAGAGTGCTTGCCTGGCAAGCCAAGGCCCTGGGTTCCATTCCCCAGTGCTCAAGAAGCTGAGGCAAGAGGAATACCTTGAGTTGAAGGCCAGCCTGAACCACATAGTGAGTTCAGGACCAGCCTTGACTATTGAGTGAGACCAAGGCGGACTGCATGGTCTTAACTAGGTTTGATGGTGCATGCTTGTCATCCCAGGAGGCTGAGGCAGGAGGATTGCAAATTTTTGCAACTTCAAGCCCAGACTGAGCAACTTCATGAGAATTTGCCTCAGATCAAATAAATAAATAAATAAAAGAAAGAAAGAAAGAAAGAAAAAAAAGAAAGAAAGAAAAAGAAAAATGGGCTGGGTATGTAGCTCAGTGCAAAGTTTCTGAGTTCCTCCCCAGTACCAGAGAAAAAAATAAAAGACCACCATCTTGCGTATTGCAGGCTGATGGGAGGTGGTCAAGAGCCAGGCCCAGCAGCCCAAAGCAGGTGGGATGGGTCTCCCCCCGGGGTTTGGCCCCCTCATGCCAGTGCAGCAGGATAGCCAGGGGCCATGCTCTCCCCCCTGCAGGTACATGAAGTACTTGTACCCCTACGAATGTGAGCGGCGGGGTCTCAGCAGCCCCAATGAGCTCCAGGCAGCCATCGACAGCAACCGGCGGGAGGGCCGTCGCCAAAGCTTTGGGGGCTCTCTCTTCACCTACTCACCAGGGGGCGCCCATGGCATGCTGTCCTCGCCCAAGCTGCCTGTGCCCTCCCTGGGCCTGGCTGCCAGCACCAATGGGAGCTCCATCACCCCAGCCCCCAAGATCAAGAAAGGTAAGGGGCTGCATGACCTTGGTGGGTGTGGGGATCCCTATTCCTTCCTTTTGATAGCCAAGATTAACTCCAAAATGTACATTAAAAAAGATTTACTGATAATGATACTGTGCCCATAGCAGGCATTGTCAATCAACCACAATCTCCCAATCCCATACCTCCTGCAAGCAGACATTAGCAGTCAGCTACCGTCTCTCCATACCATACTTTCTGCAGCAAATAGACCTTACCCTTCAACCACCATTTTCCCAATTCCATGCCTAAAGCAAAGAGATACTACCAGTCTCCCTTTCCACCTCTGCACTCAAGCAGACATTACTCACCAACCACCATTTTCCCAGTCTTCTGACTGCAGCAGCAGACATTACATATCAAGAGTAATTTTTCCCAGCAGGTCATGATGACACACACCTGTAATCTAGCCTCTGGGAGACTGAGACAGGAAGATCACAAGTCTAAACCCAGCCTGAGCAATTTGGCAACCTGGTGAGACGCTGTCTCAAGTTAAAAAGTTGAACGGGCTAGGGATGGAACTTAGTGCAATGGCTCTAAGGTTTTTTGCTTATTTGTTTTTTGAGACAGGGTCTTGTTCTAGTCCACACTGATCTTGAACTCAAGGCTAGGAGGCTTCTTCAGTCTCTCTAGTGCTAGGATTATAGGCATATACCACCATGTCTGGCTAATCTTTATGTGTTGCTGGGGAACTGAACCCAGGATCTTGTACATGCTGGGTAGGTTCTGTAACCACTGAGCCATAGCCCCCAGTCCAGACTCTGGGTTTAATCTCTCCAGTTCCACAAAAAAAAAAAGAAAGAAAGAAAGAAGAAAAGGTTTTTCCATCCTCTGCCCATGGCAGACATTACTTATTGAGCATCACTGTCTTTCCTGTCCACCCTGAGGCAGACATTATTAATTGAGCACTACAGGTTTTCCTAATCCAGGCATCGCTAATCAATCATAGCCTCTCCTGTGTACATAGCAGACATTGCTAATTGATCACTGTACTCTCCTGAGCTTTGGAATCCTTTTTCAATACAATGTGTGTGCAGATGTGTGGAGAATGGTGGGGCATCTGTCACCATGACCCTTTTACCACTCACTTTGTGTTTTTGTGTGTGTGCTTGGTATTAGGGATAAAACTCAGAACTTTACACTGAGCTACATCCCTAGCCCATTTTCTTAGCTTTGGTCTAGAGAGAGGTTCTCTCTAAGTTGCCAAGTTGCCCAGATTGGGCTCAAACCTGTGATCCTTCTGCCTCAGCCTCCCAAAGTGCTGGGATCATAGGACTACCACCACGCCCAGCTTCCACGTGCTTGGGGGAAATTCCCTAATTTTACAGAGTTGCTCCCAGATACCGAGCAATAGCTTTAGGATAGCTTGTTCCATTTTCTGTGGGCCTCAGTTTCCCCTCAGCCCTACGGAGTTTCAGCAACACGCCTTCAGGATTATTGTGCATCCCCTGTGCTGAGGCTCCAGGCCTAGGGTGGGAGACAGGAGGCTCCGACCCCGGGGTCTCCAGGCAGCTACACCCTTGGGGTGGTGATGGCCCACAGAACGCACAGGCAGATTGGGCTGAAGGGGTGCGCGGGGCTCCTGAGGAGGTGGCATATGAGCCAAGACCAGAGAGCTTTAAACTTAAAAGATGGGAGAAACTGGGTGCAGTGGCATAGGCCTTAGTCCCGTCACCACAGGAGGCTCAGGCGGGAAGATCTCAAGCTCAGCCCAGGCTGGGAAACCTTGTGATATGCAGACATCTCACAATAAAAAAGAAAGAAAGGCCTGTGGCCTGAGGATTGGGGACCCCGTTTGAGATGGTCTGCTGTCACAGGGTTGGTACAGCTCCTGCATCTGCTCAGAACCCACTTGCCCCCTCCCGTGGGTGTGTACCCTGGGTAGTCCTCTGCATGCCCATGGGGGCGGAAAGGAAGTCCAGCCCGCGGGGGCCCTCCTGACCTCCCTCCCCTTTGCTGTCTGTCTAGAGGAGGACTCGGCCATTCCCATCACGGTGCCTGGCCGCCTGCCTGTGTCCCTGGCGGGCCACCCTGTGGTGGCAGCCCAGGCAGCCGCGGTGCAAGCCGCTGCAGCCCAGGCGGCTGTGGCAGCCCAAGCAGCCGCCCTGGAGCAGCTTCGGGAGAAGCTGGAGGCCGCGGAGCCACCAGAGAAGAAGATGGCCCTGGTCGCTGATGAGCAGCAGCGACTCATGCAGCGAGCTCTGCAGCAGAACTTCCTGGCCATGACAGCCCAGCTGCCCATGAGTATCCGGATCAACAGCCAAGGTATGGCCTGGCGCCAGACGCTCCGCGGTCCCGGCTGAGGTGGGAAATAAGGGCCTCCAAGTGGACCAAAGGAAAGAGTGTCTGCAAAGCTGGGTGTGGTGGCATGCGTCTGTATTCCCAGCCTTGGGAGGCTGAGGCAGGAGGATTGCTATGAGTGTGAGGCCAGCCTGTGCTCCATAGGGAGTCAGGACTAGGCTGCAACAGAGCCAGACCCTGTCTCAAAAAAAAAAAAAAAAAAAAAAATCAAACTGGCAGAGAAAAAGAGAAAATGGAGTACCTGGAATGAGAAAGTTCCTATGGGAGCTGCTCGATTTTGTCTGTTAATACTGGGACGTACAAGCTAACACAGAGATGTGACCACCCGTGAGGCTTTGATTAGCATCAGATGTTGGAAGTTGGGCCCTGTTACCCGAGTCTGTAATCCCAGCACTCTGGAAGGCTGAGGTAGGAAGATCACACAAGTTCAAGCTCAGCCTGGGCAACTTAGTGATTTAGCAAGGCTCTGTCTTAACTAAAACATGCTGGGTCTGGGGTTGGATTCCATCACACTTGTAACCAATAAAAGCAAAAGAAAAGGAAAACATCTGATGCTGGCAAGCACTGGTCAGGGAGTAGGAAGGAGGCTGATCCTGCAGTGGGAGTGGGAACAGTTTAATGTCTCTGTCTTTCTCTCTCGCTCTCTTTCAGTACCGGGGATTGAACCCAGGGCCTTTGCAATGAGCTCTGTCCCAGCCCTTTTTATTTCTTGTTTGAGACAGGGTCTCACGAAGTTGCTGCGTTGCCCAGGCTGGGCTTAAACTTGAGATCCTCCTGCCTCAGCCTCCCAGGGTGCTGGGACGATAGGCAGTCTCTTTCAAAGTTAAAAAAAAAATGTTCCTAGGTGTGGTGGCACATGCCTGAGATCCCAACTACTTGGGAGACGGAGGAAAACCACAAATTTGAGCTCAACCCGGCAATTTAATGACTGAGCCAGACCCTGTCTCTAAAAAACAAAGAAATCTTATCTTATTGAGCACTTGCGCACCGAACCCAGGGCCTTTGCACTAAGCTACATCTTAGTAAGTTTTACCCAAGCCTGAGCCTGGTGGCCTAGTCCCATATTGATGGTTCTAAGCCACAGGGGTTCTTCTCTCTGCAGCCTCTGACAGTCGGCAGGACTCGTCTGCGAGCCTGACAGGCTCCAACGGCAGCAACAGTATTAGCATGTCGGTGGAGATCAATGGCATCATGTACACAGGTGGGTCCCCGGGCCCCGCGTCCTGCCGTGTGTGCTCACCGCCGGTTCTCTGTGCGCGTTTTCTTGGTTGGGTTTGTTTTTGCAGCACTAATGACCAAACCTCCAGCCTCGCACGTCCCGGGCAGATGCTCCCCACCCAGCTCTACCCCAGTTCTCTTTATTTTACTTTGAACCAGGATCTGAGTTGCCCAGGCTGGGTTCAAATTCATGATCCCCCGCCTGCCTCAGCCTCCTTCATAGCTGGGATGCCAGGCATGTGCCCATGTACCCAGCTCCTAATTTCTACTTTTTTTGGAAGGACTAAGCTGCTCAGACTGGCCTCGACCTTCCAGTCCTCCTGCCTCGGCCTCCCAAGTAGCTGAGCCGCAGGTGTGCGCCTCCGCCTGTCAGCAGCCCCTTCTCAACTGTCTGTCTCTCTCATTTTCATGGTACTGGGAAGTGTTTGACTTGAAAGCACAAGGCCCTGAGTTCGATTCTCCAGCACCACATAAGCCCAGTGTGGTGGCGCACACCTGTAATCCAGCACTTGGGAGGCTGAGACAGGAGGATGGCCCTGAGGCCAATGCCAGCCTGGGCTGTAGAGTGAGTTCAGGACCAGACTCGGCTACAATGCGAGACGCTGTCTCAAAAAAATTAAATGAATGAAGAGTGGTGCTAGCTGGGGCCTGGTGGCACAAGCCCGTCATCCCAGCACTCTGTGAGGCTGAGGCAGGAAGATTATAAGTCTGTGCCCACCTGGGCAACTTAATAAGATCCTGTCTCAAGGTCAAAATAAAGTAACAGGCTGGGCATGTAGCTCTGTAAAAGCCCTGGGCTCCATCCCCAGAGCCACAGAAAAGATGTGTATAGTTTTTAAAGTGGAGCTGCTGGGTCATGGTGGCACATGCTTATACCCCCAGCACTCCTGGAGGCTGTGGCAGGAGGATCACTATCTTGGCCCAACCTCAGTGACATGGTGATTTGGTGAGACCCTGCCTGGCTCAGCGGTTAAAGCGCTTGCAGAGCAAGCGCTAAGTCAAGTGCTAAGTACCCGAGTTCAATTCTCCCAGCCCCACATAAAGCTGGGGGTGGTGGCGCATGCCTATATTCCCAGCACTCGGGAGGCTGAGGCTGGAGGATTGCCCTGAGTCCAAGGCTAGCCTGGGCTCCATAGTGAATTCAGGACCAGCCTAGACTACAGAGCAAGACCCAGTCTCAAAAAAAAGGGAAATAAATAACAATAAAAGCGCCGGGTGTCGCCCCGTGCTGAGACCCTGAGTTCAGTCTCAGTGCCTCAATAAACAAAGACTTGGGGCCAGGCAGAGTGGGCTCCACCTATAATCCCAGCTACTTGGAAGGCTGAGGCAGGAGGATCCCAACTTCCAGAGGACAGCCTGGACAATTTAGGAAGCCCTGATATATATATATATATATTTTTTTTTTTTTCGTTTTAAAAAGGAGTCATGTGGTGCGTGTGACCAGTCTGTGGTGCCATGGGCACAGGGCAGCCTGGTGGCCTGGGGAGGGTCTTCCCCACTCCCCATGACACATTTCTCCTTCTGTCCCTGCCCAGGAGTCCTGTTTGCTCAGCCGCCAGCCCCAACGCCCCCCTCAGCGCCCAGCAAAGGCGGCGGGGGCAGTGGGAACACTGCGGGCAGCCGGGGAGGATCCGGTGGGACCAGCTCAGGTGGCCAGGCCGGGGCAGCAGCGCTGCCTGCGCCCCCCACATCTTCTACCTCAAATAACTCATTGCCTTAACCACATCGCCTCCCGCCTGCCGCTCCCACCGCCTCGGCCCCTGGCCTGCAGTCCAGGCGGCCCACGAGCCAGGAGAGCAGAAGAGCCAGGTGGGAAGGGCAGAAACACCAAGAAACCACAATGACGCCAAAAAGAGAAAGTATATAGACATATACATATATATATATATATATATATATATAAAGCAAATTTAATAAAACAGGGGAGAACCAAGGGACACTTGAATTTCTCAGGTTTTGGACATTCAGAGAGATGAACTGAGGACTGTGAAGAAAACCCTAAAAGCCACCCAGCTGTGCCTGGAGCCTTCTGCTCTGTGGAGCCCGGCTCTGGCATCTGGCTTGTCACGGCTGTAACGTTAAAGCCAATCCTGTTTACCTCATACATCCCTGCACTGTGTGTTCTCATTTTTGTCTGTCTTTTTTTTAATGTTATTTGTGACACATCCATCACACGCAGTTTCTTGTGTTGAATGGAACACCCCTGAGCCAAGGTTACTGAGTTGTTTTTTTTTTTTTTTCTGTGTTGCTTTGGGAAGGTGGTTTTGTTTGTTTGTTTTTTGGGGGGTTGTTGTTGTTAAAAATAGTGATGTTCAGCCAAGTGTGGTGGTTCAGACCTGTTATCTAGCAGACAGGCTGAGGCAGGAGGATGGCAAGTCGAAGCCCAGCCTGGGCGACTTAGCAGTGGAGCTCAGTGCTTAGGCCCTGGGCTGGGTCCCTGGTACCTGGGCTGAGAAAGAAGAAAAGGAATGGTGACATTCAAGACTCCTGTAGGGTTTTTGAGAGGTTTGTGGGGCTTTATTTTGTAAATAGTCTATTCTTGGGGGGGTCTCACCTTAGGAAAAACATATCTCTATATTTGTGTTCATTCAGGGATTAGAAAAACAAAAGCAAAAAAACAAAACAAAACAAAACAAAAAAAAACCCAAAAAAACCCCAACCCCGGTAATCTTTTTAACTGAGTTGCTCCTTGTAGGCTGGGCTCTGCCCTTGCCCTCTTTAGGGACCCAGAATCCTTAACCAGGAAATGTGACCTTCCTGGGAGAAGGATCCGGACCTGGGGGCTTTACCCTCCCCTACCCAGCTTCTGTCTCAGGGATGAAACTGCCACGGGCTCCTAGGAAGGGCCACTCGGGGCATGGTCACTGTACAGGGGCAGGGTGTCGCCGGGCCTAGCTCAGGGTGAGGATTCCGGGCCCAGGCGACCCGAACCCCCTCCCCACTCTCATCCCTTTCCTTCTGTGCTCTCCGATCCCCATGTCTTTGGCACAGGGTGGGGCGGGGTTGCTGCACTATCTCTGGGTTCTGTTGGGACAGTGACTGGAGACCTAGAAGGGGCTCTGGTCCCTTCCGCTTCCCCGCTCAGGAAAGAAACAGGGCTGGGACTTACGCTCATCCATCTTCAGCTGCATATGTCTGTTCTGTGCCCTAGGGACGTCGCATGGTGGCTGCGCTAGGTCCCCAGGCAGGGTAGTGGCGCCTGCACCCAGGTGAGCCTGGGTTCTGTCTAATTGGCCCCGGAGGGTGCCCTGCACCCCACCAGCACAACCTCTGGAGCTCTCCTCTGTCCCTGGGGCAGGAACCTCTCTTCTTCCTATGTCCCAGTCCCCGTGGGTGCTTCCAGGAGGGTGGTGGGACTCTGCGGGGTGCAGGTGGGTTCTCTCCTTGACTTCCTTCCGGAAGGTTCTGCCTGCCTCTTTGGAGGCTGGTGTCTTAGCAGCACAATCATTCCTGGGAAGGAGGGACCTCTTGTCTCCAGACTCAATCTTGCTCCCTTCCAGAAAACCCTCTGACTCTGATGCCAGCCTCCATCCCTGCCCGGCCTCCACGCTCCCCACTCCTGTCCCAACCACTCATGAGCCCTCTAGGGGCCACCCTGGGGGAAGTGTCCACCATACATTTCTTTCTACCTCAGGTCAGACTTTAATGCCAAAAAAAAGAAAAAAGAAAAGACACTCAGCCCAGCTGCTTCCCCACACCCCCGCAGGACACTGGGTGTCGCTGCCACGGGGTGTCTGTGGCATGTCTGGGTGTGCACGTGTGTACAGGCAGCCCCACGTGTGCAGCAAGCATGATGACTTGGGACTTGGCCTTGGGGGGGGGGGCGGGTGGTTGTAGGATGTGTGGGGTGGGGCAGCCGCAGCAGGTGGGGTGTCTGTGGCAGGTGCCCCCTTCAGCCCTGCCAGCTTCCCAAGGTTCACCCACCGCAGAGGTGAGAGGGCATGTGCTTAGGGGAGCATCTCAGGACCCAACTATGCAAACCGAGGTGGGGAAGGGGCATCCCTGTGGGGTTGATGTCAGGCAGGGGCCCCCCAAACTCAGGGTAATGAGGGGCTCCCCCCAAGCTGCTCTGGAATCTCCTTTGGGACCCTGGATGCTGGCCACTGGCTCTGGCATTGAGGACAGGCAGGCAGGTGGGGACATGCACCTGGGGACAGTTGGGTTAGTGGCTTAAAGACTTGTGCATTTGTACATTTATTGCATTTTTTCCTTTTATCATTTTTACCCATTTCCCTTTTTTTCCCTCTCAATAATTTTTGGCTTTGGCTTTTTCCCTCCAAGTGCGACCGTAGCCTTTGGTTCTTGACACATGAACTAGATTTCAGGTTGTTATTTTTTTTCTGGGGCTTATCAGGTGGCGTGAGGATCGCGCCAGAACTCAGGTAAAAGGGGGAAAAAAAGAAAAAACTTTAAAAAAAATAAAGTCTAAACGGCTCTCTACCTCTGGCGGCGCCACCGGTCATGCCTGGGCCGAGGTGGTCTCCACACAACTTTTTCAGTTTTTGCAGATCATTCAGGTATTTAAAGGAAAAAAAAAAAAAAAGGACAAAAAGACCAAAAAAAAAAAAAAAAGAAAGAAAGAAAAAAAGGAAAAAGTGTGATTTTGAAATTTAAAAGAACACTGAAAGTTTACATTTTATAATAGCGTTATTATGCAAATTGTATTTAAACTTCAGAAATATTTAAGACAATTGTAACCCTGGAAAGCTCATGAGATATTAAAACACTTCTGACTGTAACCAACCGCGGCTGCCGCACTGCTTTGTAGAAGGGGCCCCATCTCCTGCCTGGGCACCACGGTGACACTGCCCCCCGCTTCCGGTCTGCTGCAAGAGCCAGAAGGTGCAAGTCTGAACCTGGAGTCCACTAGCAGGGCCTGCGTCCCTAGGGGACACTGGGCGACACCCGGGGACATGTGTGGTGGTCACACTGGGGAGTGCCTGGCCTGGGATGGGTGGAGGCCAGGGATGCTGCTAGCACCTGAAATGCCCCATGCCTCACCCCGGGGGACACGCCTTAGACTCCGCATCTCTGGGACCCTTGGCTAAGCCATAGTTGACAAGTGACTCCTGTCACCTCCCTCTCCTGGCAGTAGGCCTGTGCCTCTGGAGACCCAACACCTGAGGGGGTTTGGGGACTAGACACACCCTAGTGGGCGGCACCTGGCCTCCTGTCCCTCCTGGGGAGTCTGAAGAGAGCCCCCTGTGTAGGTGGCCTGGTGCTGCTCCTGGGCCTTTCTACACACTACTGGTGTGACACGCCCCCCCCCGCCCCCCAGCCTTATTTAGTTAGTTAGTTTTGAGACAGGGTGTCACCCTATAGCCCAGGCTGGTTCCAAACTCACTGTGGAGCCCAGGCTGGCCTTGAACTCGCAGCAATCCTCCTGTCTCAGCCTCCAGAGTGCTGGGGTTGCAAACATGTGCCACCACACCTGGCTCATGTTTATAGTGCTGGAGGGTCAGACCCAAGGTTCTAAAGAATGACCTACAGCTTCAGCCCCACCTCTTCCACTTAAAAAACTCCTGACCTCGGTCTGGGGGAATGGCACAGCTATTAAAGAGCTTACCCTGCAAGCACAAGGCCCTCAGCTCCATACCCTGACACTCGGGAGGCTGAGGCAGGAGGATGGCCATGAGTCCGAGGCCAGCCTGGGCTGCAGAGTCCCTGCCTCAAAAAAAAAAAAAAAAAAAGAGAAAAGAAAAGAAAAAGAAAAAGAAAAATTTTAATGGGCCGGGATGTAGCTCAGTGTGAAGGCCCAGGGCTCAGTCCCCAGTGCCACCCAACAAAAGCAGATACACTACCCACCTACCACCTCGCTCCCCACCCCCCGCCCCCGCCACCCACCTCCCTGTGTCACGGCCCTCTGGGCACAGAGGCATGTGACCTCACCTTACCCTCAGGAGCCAACCGCTGGAGCAGCTGGGCAGCCTGATGGTCCCTGGAGCTGCTTCCCAGGTCCTGTCACCTGCCTCCCAGAGGGGGCAGGAAGGTTCCAGGGTGCGAGGCCAGCTCTGCCAATGATGCTGTCACATTTACCTGTCCCTGTGATGTAGGCTGGGAAACAGGACTGAGGGCCAACTGCTCTCAGTGGCCAGCTGCAAACTTGGGACTCTGGCAAGTTCTGGACTTCCAGACCGAAGAACTCGGCAGGGTGTGGGCTGGGAGGGGTTTCTGGGGTCTAGCCTGCGTTCCTTCATGCTCAGGGGACAGGACGGGGCCAAGGTCAGTCTGGCTCCCTGGTCCCCTGCCTAGCAGCACTGGCTGTAGCTGGCCTGGACAGGTCCCTACCCAAGGCTGCTGTGAGAAGGAGAAAAACAACCCAGAACCCACGCTGCCTGTGGCTTCCAGGCGCTGCCTCGGGAGGGACAGGGACATTTTTCACTCCTGGCTCTCAGAGATCCACATGGTCCCCAGACCTCCAGCCTAAGCATGATCAATTTTTTTTTTTTTAAGCCCTAGCCAGACCTGGTGGGCAAGGCCTACAACCCAGCAGTTTGGGGAGGCTGATGGAGAATTGTGAGTTCAACCCTTGCGTGGGTAACTCAGTGACTTACAGAGACCTGACCCTGTCTCAAAATAAAAATGGAGCTGGAGGCACAGCTTAGAGATTGGAGTGTGTCTAGCCAACACCAGGCCCTGGGCTCGATTCCCCAGCACCACACAAAGATTAGCCGGGCATGGGCATGGTGGTGCATGCTTGTAATCCTAGCACTCAGGAGGATGAGGCAGGAGAATTGCTGTGGATTGGGACCAGCCTGGACCACATAGTTCAGGACAAGATTGGACTAGACAGTGAGACCCCATCTCATAAGAGGGCGGGGCTATGGTTGTAGCTCAGTGTGAAGGCCCTGGGGCAGCTGGGTCCCAAGAAACCAGCAGGAAGACTGCCAGTCTGCCAATTAAGCAATTTGCCAGCACCTGTCTCAAAGAAAAAAACTGTCCCAGGATATAACTCGGTGTGAAAGGCCTGGGTTCAGATCCCACTACTGAAAAGGAAGAAGAGTAATGAGTTGGACCTGCTGGCCCTCTGTGAAGCTGAGGCAGGAGGATCACAAGACCAAGCTGAACATTCATAAGACTGTTTCAAAATAAAAAAGGAGGGGCTGGAGAAATGGCACAGCAGTTAAAGTGCTTGCCTAGCCTAGCAACCCAAAGTCCTGAGTTCAGTCCCCCCCCTCCCCCAAGCATCATATAAAGCTGGTTGTGGTGGCACACACCTGCAGTCTCTGCACTCAGGTCGCTGAGGCAGGTGGGTTGTCCTGAGTCCAAGGCCACTGGGTTACAGAGCAAGACCCTGTCTCAAAAAAAAAAAAAAAAAAAAAACTGAAAAAGAGGCAGGGCCTGATAGTACAGGCCTCTGGGCAGCTGAGGCAGGAGGATCCAAGTTCCATCTCAGCCTGGGATTCTCACTTTAGTGAGACCTTGATCCAAAATGGCCCCAGGTTCGATTCCCCGGCACCGCACAGACTGGGTGCGGTGGGCCACGTCTTGGTCCCAACACCACGGAGGCTGGGGCAGGTGGCTGGAGCAGGTGTATTGCTGTGAAACTGAGACCAGACGGGGCCACAGAGTTCAGGACCAGCCTGTGCTACAGACAGACCCTAACTCAGTGGGGCACAGGTACCCGCTCCCAAGAAAACAAGCCAGGTACAGTGGTGCACACCTATAATCCCAGCACTCTGGGAGGCTGAGGCAGGAGGATTGTCCTGAGTTTGAGGCCAGCCTGGGCTGCATAGTTAGACCCTGAAAAAGAAAGGGAGGGAGAGAAGGAAAGAGAGAGTGCTAGGGCTAAGTCAGTCCCAGGGAAGGGGAGCGCACAGGCCCCTTTCCGGCAAACTGGACCATCCAGTCCTGTGTCTTCATTCCTAGGTGACCAAAGTACTTCCGGGGGCCCTGAGGCCACAGGGCCCCTGGGGACATAAGCAGAGGGGGGCCGGCACCCTGCCCCCTCGTCCCCAGCTTCCTTGGGCCCAGCAGAGGCTCCAGGAGATGAAACTCAAGCCCAGTCAGTTTGCTGGAGTGGGGGAGACTCCTCTCTGGGGTCACCTGCCAGAGGACAGGACTGCCTCAGAAGGTGAAGGAGGAAGAAAAAAAAGGCTGAAAGAGCCGGGAGGGCCGGGCAGAGAATGAGGAAGGCATCTGGCTTATGCCAGGAGAGCTGCAAGGGTCTCTGTGCCTCAGTTTCCCCCTGCACCCCCAGATTTCGGGACCGCTGCCCCCTCCAACCACCACAGCTGGTACTGTGGAGATCTAGCAGCTGGGTGGTCCCAGGATGCCCCAGTGTGGCTTTTATCCACAGCTCTTGCACAACTGGTCAGTCCCCATTCCAGGAGGGGGAGGGCTGGCGTGACCTCTGACCTCACAGGGCAGCAGCAGGCTGGTCTCCTAGGGAGGGAAGGAGGAAGAACGCGGGCCTGAGAGGGTGACGGGCTGAGGCGCAGGGGTCCACGCTGGTGTCCTGACGAGCGCTCCTGCTCCTGTGGCATTTACCCTCCTGGGCCGCAGAGCTCCCTGGCACAATCTGTCACATGCAAGCATGCACCCACCCAGCCAGCATCAAGATCCTGGAACCTGGAAATTTAAAAACTTCCAGGCCAGAACTAAGCAACACTTTGCCACGGGGAGCTCTCAGGACCCTCTGATAAGCATTCGGGGGAACAGAGCTCACAAGTTATATGGGATCAGCTCCACGCAGTGGTAAAATCAATTAGAAAAAAAAAAAAAAGGTGGCAGGATCTCCTCTTGGTGCCTCAAGTTGGTGTTTGAAAAATCTAAGCGTTCTAGGTGGTTTGTTTACTGCCCAGGCACTCTGCCACTGAACTACACGTACTTTGTGTGTGAAAGTGTGTGCACGTGGTGTACTGGAGACTGAGCTGGGGGCTTGGCACCGAGTGCCATTCCTGGCCTGGTTTTTATTTTTTGAGACAAGGTCTTGCTAGGTCACCAAGCGGCTCAGGCTCGGCTTATCCCCCCCCCCCCCCCCCCCCCCCCCCCCCCGCCGCCCTTGGGCGATAGAGCGCTTGCGCCGGGGTGGATCCCCAGCGCCGGTGGCCCGCGCCTGTCATCCCAGCGCTCCGGAGGCCGAGGCAGGAGACTTGCTGTGAGCTTGGGGCCGGCCTGGGCTACGGAGCAAGACTGTATCTCAGAAAAGAGAAAAAGAAACCGCAATGCTTCTGCCTGCGCCACGGGCCAGCCCTGATTTCTTTGTTACTCACTGGAGAGTCAACGTGGGAGAATGTCGAAGTGGCTCAGGGTCCATGCACCTGCTTCCACCTAGCCCAGCGCGCCATGCTGGTGAGTTTCCCCATCACCGGTGGCCCCCCTCCTCCGGGCCGCTTCGCCAGCAGGAGGGTCCCGCAGCGTCCACCCGCGATGAGGCCCGGCCCGCAGCTCGCTCCTCCCGCCGCCGCCGCCGGCCTGCAGCTCGGGCCTGCCACCTGCTGGTCGCCGCCTGCAGCAGGCCAGTGCCATTGCTGTCCAGAATCCCCTATTGGACCAAAGATCAGAGTATCTCACACCCCTCACCCAGCATTCTTTTCCGAACCTCAGGCCCCTAGCGCGGGGTAACACCCCGTATCCAGCCGTGAGGGCAGCTAATTCCTCACCCGGAGACAGATCCCCTTTGAGATGAATTCTCTCTTTCTCTGTACTGGGGATTGAACCTGTGGCCCTATACACTGAGCTACATCTCCAGCCCATTTCTATTTTTGAAACAAACTCTCACCAAGATACTAAATTGCTCAGGCTGAACTTGAACTTGGGATCCTCCTGTCTCAGCCTCCAAAAGCTAGGATAACAGTACTGTGCCCCCCCCACACACACACACACCCGCTTCTTTTTTTAAAAATACTGTTCTTAAGCCGGATATGGTGGCACCCACCCATAATCCCAGCATTAGGGAAGCTGAGCAGGAGGACTGCCTTAAATTCTAGGCCAGCCTGGGCTACAGTGAGTGCAGGACCAGCTTGGCACAGAGCGAGATCCTGCCTCAAAACAAATAATTTTTTTAAAATACTGTTTTGGGGCTAGAGGGATGGCACAGTAGTTAAAGTGCTTGCCTAGGAAGCATGAGGCCCTGGGTTCAATTCCCCAGCACCACCTAAACTGTTATCCCAGCACTTGGGAGGCTGAGGCAGGAGGATTGCCATGAGTCCAAGGCCAGCCTGGGCTCCATAGTGAGTTCAGGATCAACCTGGGCTACAGAGCAAGACCTGCATATAAAAAAAAAGGTTAAAAAAAATACTGTTTGAGGGCTGGAGGAAGGGCACAACGGTTAAAGTGCTTGCCTAGCAAGAGCAACGTCCTGGGTTCAATTCCCCAGAATCACATAAAACTGGGCATCACCACGCAGGTTTATAATCCAGTACTCCCGGGAGGCTGAGACAGGAGGATTGCTGTGAGTTTGAGGCCAGCCTGGGCTCCAAGGTGAGTGCAGGACCAGCCTGTACTGTAGAGTGAGACCTTGTCTCAAAAATAAATAATAACAAAAAAATTTTAAAAAATACTGCTTTGATATTCGGAATTCCACTCAGTAACCGCTCACGCCTCGCATGGGCAAAGCTCTCAGTTCCACTGCCAGCCCCGTGAAAAAGGGGGGAAAACTACGGTTTTAAGACAAAGCCAGTGGTAGCAGCTGTGACTTGCTGGGTCCATTACCTAGTGGACCCAAATAGAAATTTGAATTTTATGGCCCCAAAGAAAAGAGATCAAAGGAGCCGGCAACTGCCAATAGTAAGCTGGTAATCTTAGTGATAGAACCTGGGTCCTCCCACATTTTAGGCAAATTACTGAGCCACATCTCCAGCCCTAGATGCTGGCCTTTAGTCTGTTTTACGAGGCCTTCCTTGGGCCTCTGAGACCGGTATTTTATATATGCACATCTGAAAAGAGAGAAAATGCATCGCATCAGAATGGCTGGGTCAATTGGCCAAAAGTGCTCAGCAGGGAATGGCCAGGTCCGACCTGCAGGCTCTGGGGCTACTACTAACTGCTTTCAGGTGATTCTAAGCCACGAAAGAGATCATAGTCCAAGATCTGGGCGTCGTGATACATGCCTGATATCCCAGCACTAGGGAGGAAGCCTGAAGCAGGAGGCTTACTTCGCTTCTGAGCTGATGAGTTAATGACCAGCCTAGACCACAGGAGACAGAAAAAAAAAGAAAAAGAATGGAAGCGAGGCTGGAGCTGGAGGAATGGCACAGCGGTTAAAGCGCGTGCCTAGCAAGCACAAGGCCCCGATTCCCAGCATCACGTATAAGCCGGGCGTGGGGGCCAGGACAGGAGGACTGCCGTGGGCCCAAAGCACACAGTGAGTTCAGGAGCGGCATGGGTTACAGGGTGAGACGCTGTCGCAAAAAAAAAAAAAAAAAAAATCTTTAGCCACGACCCAGAGAACCTGGGTTCTCCAGCCCTAACCCCAGGGCCGGCCCGTCTCATAGTGGTGCGCAAGCGCACGTCGGCCAGCCCCACCCTCCTCCCAACTGGCTCGGGTGCCACTCTAGCCCGCTAACTCTATCATCCGCGCTGTGAGGTGATGACGTACTTCCGGGGAGGAACGGGTAACAAGATGGCGGCGCCCATGGAGGTGGCCGTGTGTACGGACTCGGCGGCGCCGCTGTGGAGTTGTGTCGTGTGGGAGCTGCACTCGGGCGCCAACCTGCTCACCTACCGCGGTGGCCAGGTGGGGCCCCGCGGCTTGGCGCTGCTCAATGGCGAGTACCTGCTGGCAGCACAGCTGGGCAAGAACTACATCTGTGCCTGGGAGCTGCAACGGAAGGTGCGGCGCGAAGGCTTGGGGCTCCTCTGGGTTTGCACTGGGCGCCCGCGGAGTCAGGGAGCCGTTGGGGCCCCGCTACTGCTCAGAGCCGACGTCGGGGGTCGGGGGCGGGCGGAGGTCGCGGGGAGGACGCGCGCGTGGCGCGGGGGGTCACTTTGGGGAGTTCTGCACACGCGCGGGGCTAGGAGGCGAGTTTCTAACCAGCCAACTCTGTGCCCGCGCAGCTCGGGCGGAGCGGCGTCTTTCTGAGCGCACGTGTCAGCTTCTGCGCGCTAAATTTAACTAAAGGGATTCTTTGGGGGTTATGGCTTTGCAGGATGAGGGACGCAACCTCTGGTCTGAGGGAGCCCCTTGGATGGGTGGACTCGTGAGCCCATCCATCCCCTACAATGATTCACCGATCTCCATCACAGTCCCCAACTCTTCTCTGTTAGCACCACAAACACTGGTACCCGAGTTGATTGATTCTTAATCTGGTGAAATTTTCCCGTCTTAGAGGAAACTGAGGCTTAGGATAACACTAGGGGTATTAGGGTACAAGCCTGCTGATCCTCAGGCTGCCTGCCTAGTACCCTGTTGGACCCATTTTGCCTGGTCTCTGTACCCAGAAGCACTGTCCAGGACCTGCTGGCCCTCACAAGGCTCCGCTGGATGTGGGCTGGGCCTGATAGCACACGCATGTAATCCCAGCCAGTTCTCGTGGGCTGAAGCAAGAGATTCTCATGTTCGAGCCCAGCATGGACAGTTTAGTCACTTAGCAAGAAGGAAAATAAGAAAATAAAAAATTTCGTGCTGGTGTAAATTTGCCTTACAATGCAGTTATCCAGGACCCCATCCCTGGATTCCCTCTCTACTGCTCTGAACGGACCAGCTACCAGGCATCCCTCCCCACACTCCTCCTGTCTCCCATCAAAGCTCAAAGCCCATTGTATGTCCCTAGGACCAGCTGCAGCAGAAGATCATGTGCCCCGGGCCTGTCACCTGTCTGACCACAGCACCCAATGGCCTCTATGTCCTGGCAGGAATCGCAGAAAGTATATACCTGTGGGAGGTAAGAGGAACAGGACGTGGCATTGTCACATGGGCACAACTGGCTGTGTCTTAACAGGAGGACATGAGAGATTGATCATAGGATCAGATCCCCAACAGGGAGGGAGCAGGCAGTGATCTCGGGGTCTCACCCATACTGTACCCTGCGGCCTCCTTCCTCTGGTTCCCTCGAGGTCTCATGAGTCCTAAAGAGGCTTGACTTTTACCTGGTCCTAATTCTGCCACAAGCAAGAGACATGTAGCCAAACCTGAAGACCCACACCATAGGACCTAGGGTGGAAGAGAAGTTCTGTCTAGCAGGTGACAGTACCTGGTGGTCTTGCCTTAAAAGTTATAAACAGATAATCCCGGCACTCTGAGGCAGGTGGATCTCAACTCTGAGCCCAGCCTGGGCAACTTAGCAACTTGGAAAGCCTCTCAAAATCAAAACCAGGCTGGGGATGCAGCTCAGTGTGAAGGTTCTGCGCTCATTCCCCAGTACAAAAAGAGAGAGAGAAAAGGGGTCTGGGTGATGCATAGTTGTGTTTTTTCTCGCCACTTGCAGACTGGCTGGTAGCTCTCCCAGCCCCTGGCATGTGTGCTCACGTGTGTCTGCAAAGGGTCAGGGTTCCACCCACATTTCAGACTGTGTGGGCCAACCGCCGTGTCCTCAGGGAGGCCACCATGGATGGTCCCTAAGTGAGCAGGCATCAAGGTGGTGCTTACAAAGCTTATTTGAAAGGTCAGGCCTGGTAGGGTTCAACCCGGGGTCTCTTACAGGGTTTGAGGCCAAAGGCAGCCCCGCTTCTGCCTCACAGCCTCGTCCTTGCCTGCCCCAGACTGTCCAGGGAAGGGGTGGGCAGGGCGAGGGAGTTCCCTGAGTTGGCAAAGGCCACCAGGACATTAAGGAGTCATGACCTTGTGCTGAGCTGGTGACACTGAAACTTGGGTGAAGCCACTCCAGTGCAGAGAAGGAGATGGAAGTTACAGGAACCACAGGTCGCCCATCCGGGTGGGAAGCTGACAGCCAGGCGGGGCCGGGCGTGGGCAGGTCCTTAGCAGCCTTCCGTGGCAGGGACCCCATCGGGGCCAGTGTCTCAGGTACTTACTCATTGCTGGGAACACCCGACATCCACAGTTGAAAGGAGGGAAGGTTTCTGGAGCTCTTGGTTCCAGAGGGTCACACAGGGTCTCTTCACAGGCAGCAGGACGCAGTAGAAGCACATGGCTAAAGCTGGTGGGCTGCTCAAGGTGTCAGTAGCCCGTCTGAAAGCTCGGTTTCTCAGATCTGGCCCTCTCTGTCCCTGTCCCCAAACTTGACCGTGGCGGGACATGGTTGCCCTCCCAGAGGTTGGAGCTGGCTGGTGCTTAGTTCACCACAGCCTTGGGTCAGCCTTGTGTTGGAGACGTGGAAACTGAGGCAAAGCAAGAGAGCGTGGGTGACCAAGTGGCAGCTCCGAATGTCCCCACGTAAGTCCCTTGCAGTTGATGCAAGAAAGCATCATGAACAGGTAACCTCAGGCCATGGGGACTGACACTGCACTATCCTTGGAGTCTAGAGGCCTAGACCTTCACTGGGCAGCACCGTGGGTGGGGGCCCTGGGGTCCTTCCTGCCTCTCCCGCTCTTGGGGTGCTGGCTTAGTTCCTTTTCTTCCATCACTGTGACTCAATACCTGACATCTGCAACTTAGGGAAGAAAGATTTATTTTAGTTCAGTTTCTGAAGGTCACAGTCCGTCGATGGGTGGGTGGCTGGAAAATGGTGGAATCACGTGGCTGGGCGAGAACCAGAGCTGGAGACAGCTCCTTACGGTGTGACAGAACAGAGCCAAGTCTGGAGAGAAGGACAGAGCCAGCACACACCCTGCAGGTGAAGCCCAGGCATCCGCCCATCCCTGCCAGGCCCCGCCTCCCTAACAATACACAGTATCCATAGGTACACGAGGCTTTTGGGGGACACTCCAGATCCAAACCACAAGTTCTGAGGGACCCTTCCCGACTCTCTCGGTGTACCTTAGCTCTGGTCTCATCCTCCCAGCTTCTGCTGTGTCATCCCCAGCTTCACTCCCTGTAGGCCCGAGGTCCCCCTCTCTTTTGGGGACCTCAGTCAGTCATTGTATTTAGGATACAAATAGCTGCTCTTGGTCTTAACTGGGTCATTTCTGCAAAGCCCTTGCGTTTCTCTTTCCTCTGGCTGTGCACAGTGATGGGGACCCTCCCCAGAGGCTCCTGCCCCTGAGTGACACCCATCTGTTTCTAAACAGTGTCACCTACATAGTCCTAGGGTCTGGACTTGAACATCATTTGGGGACACAGTTCACCCCAGTAGCCATCTGCTGAGGTCAAGCCCTTTCGGGCCTGGTGCACAGGGCTCCTCTGTCCCCAGCTGCCTCCTGTCCCTGTGTCTTACTCTGTGTCTGCTCTGGGCGGCCAACATGATGAGTGAGTCCCACTGTGATTGAATCGCAGGGACAGCAAGTCTCACTGAGCCTGAGCAGGGTGGCATAGTGCCTCCTCACCACGTCCAGGCCCACAGGACCATCCACCCTGCACCGTGCTGTCTTCTGGATTCCTGGCATGGTGTCAGCTGGGGTATCAGGGTGCCCTCTGACCTGTGCCTCACCCCCAGGTTTCCACCGGGAATCTCCTGTTGATCCTGAACCGCCACTACCAAGACATCTCATGCCTGCAGTTCACGGGTGACAGCAGCCACTTCATCTCTGGTGGCAAGGACTGCCTGGTGCTTGTCTGGAGCCTCTGCAGGTGACACACAGTCCCTATAGGACGGTGGGGAGGGGCACACCGGGTGATGACGGAGGGGGCAGCGATGTACAGGGGTGGACAATGGCTGCATCCTCACCTCCCCCCAGCGTGCTCCAGGTGGACCCTGCCAGGATCCCAGCTCCTCGGCACGTTTGGTCCCGCCACACCCTCCCCATCACTGACCTGCACTGTGGCTGCGGGGGCCCCCTAGCCCGGGTGGCCACAGCTTCACTGGACCAGACGGTGAAGGTACCTCCCACCCTTGCCTGTCCTGTCTGGAATCTGCCAGGGCTCAGACACCCCTAATCCCAGGTGCTGCAGGCCTGAAGACACGAGGGAGGGACTACCCTGGCCTCTGTCACTTGGAAATTTCCACTCCTCCAGCTGTGCTCAGCAAGTCTCAAGGGGACACAGTGGCCTCACTGTTCTTGGGTTGGGAGACAAGGGTCTCCTGTGGGAGGACCAAGCCCGTTGGACCCCATGGTGGGGCTGCCAGCCCCTGACCCCTAACCCCTGACCTTCCTGTGCCCTCCTGCCTCCCCATTCTCCCAGCTGTGGGAGATCTCCTCAGGCGAGCTGCTTCTCTCTGTCCTGTTCGATGCGGCCATTCTGGCTGTCACCATGGACCTGGCTGAGCACCACATGTTCTGTGGCGGTAGCGATGGCTCCATCTTCCAGGTTGACCTCTGCACGCGAGTGAGTGGCCGGTGGACAGCAGAGGGGTCAAGTGGCTCTGCCCGTCCCCTTGGCTGAGGGCACTGCGTCCCAGTCCTCAATCCTGTCTCGTCCTCACAGCCCCCCATGCAGAGGGAGCGGAGCTTCCAGCCCGAGCAGGACCCCGGCAGGGTCTTCCGAGGTCACAGGTGGGCTCCAGGGCTGGGACCGTACTGCCTGTCCTCCTGCGCTTGATGGGTCTCTGACCCCCCGTCTGTCTGCTCGTCCCAGGAACCAGGTGACCTGCCTGTCAGTGTCCACAGATGGCAGCTTACTGCTCTCTGGTTCCCACGATGAAACTGTGCGCCTATGGGATGTGCAGAGCAAGCAGTGTATCCGCACTGTGACCCTCAAAGGTGAGCCGTGTGTCCCCCTCACACCCGCATGTCTGCGTGTGCAGTACCAGCCGTGGCTGGAGTGAGCGTGGTAGCTGGGACCCATGGGAAGGTGGCTAGGCTCTGTGTCCTGCAGGCCCTGTGACGAACGCGGCCATTGTGCTGGCTCCCGCAAGCATGCTGAATGCGGACTTCCGGCCCAGCCTGCCACTGCCACAGTTCAACAGGCACCTGCTGGGAGCTGAGCACGGGGACGAGCCACACCGCGGGGGCCTCACACTGCGCCTGGGCCTCCGCCACCAGGTACGTGCCTGGTGGGGCTGTGTCCTGTTCTCCTCAGGGTCCTGCTGACCTTCAGCTGAGCTCTGTGTCCTTGCCACCTCCTGTTCCTGTCTGTCCCCTGCCTGGTATTTAGGGACACTTCAGCATTCCTCCTGAGGCAGTCCTTTTCTTCCTAAAACACAAATTAATTTTTTTACCTGAAGGTTCCCCCTGCACCGGCCCTGGCTCATAGCCAGCCTTTATCTGTTTTGCCTGGCTGGTGACTGGAGTGTCTTCCCAGGAGACCAGGAGAGGTGGGGTCCCATTCACCACCCAGAGGCATGAGTGTGGGCTTACATGGGGCTGCATGTGTTGGGGGTGAGAAATTCCAGAGTGGCTCAGGCCACCTGCCAGCAGAGCTGCCTCCCCCAGCGGGGCCTGGCAGTTAGGATGGTTTCTGGAGGTCCCAGCTGCCCTTGTGATCAGGGACATGCAGAGCCACATGCCACTCCGGTGAGACTGTGCAGCCCAGGGTGGCTGAGCCTCCCTGCAGGTGGCAGCAGCTGAGCCACAATGGAGGAGCTGGAGGGACTTTCCCTGGGCAGTACACCAGTTGTACCCAGCAGATGCGTGGCCTTGCCCAGTTCTTCCCTCTCCTTCAAGGCCTGGCATGAGTCCCACTTCCACGCTATGCCTGTCCTCATCCTTGTCACCGTCCCTAGGGTCACTAAGCTGTACAAACCCTGGGTACCCTGCGTACCCCCAGGTGCGATCCTCCAGCCACCGCCCACCTGCCAGTTTCAGTCTCCCAACCAGTGGTGGCACCACACAGGCCCCTTGGCAGGGGACTGGCAGCCCCCAGGCAGCGTGGGCTTGCACCCTGCGTGACCCAGGCCTGTGGGCCCCGCACCTGTCCTGCAGGGCTCGGAGCCCAGCTGTCAGGAGCGTCTGGAGCAGTTGCAGGCTGTGATGACCCACACCATGGAGAAGGTGGGTGTGTAGGTGGGAGGCCGCTGGCCCCGCTGTGGTGCATGGCCCTCACGCCTGGTTCACTTCGCCCCAGAATGTGCTCGGCGGCCAGGACCAGCTGCGCATGCGAGTGGCAGAGCTGGAGGACGAGGTGTGCAGCCTGCGCAAGATCAACCGTGACCTCTTTGACTTCTCCACCCGCATCATCACCAGGAGAGCCAAGTGACGGCGGCCCCGCCGCCGGAGCAGAGACTGCCAGTGGTAGATGCCCGGTCCTGGGTCCACGCCGCCTCCAGGGAGCCTCCCAGGCCCACTGCCGGGACCCAGAGCCACCAAGGCTCTGAGCCCCGGCTTTGGCCAGCTTGGGAATTTTGGTTTGTTTTTACTTCTCTGTTTGGGCCATTTTGATCCAGTGGTGTCTGTTCATCTGTTCTTGTTGTTGCTGTTCTGTCTTTAACAAAAGACCATCCTGCTGACTGGTGGTGCAGACCTGTAATCCTGCACTCTGGGAGGCCGAGGCAGGTTCAGCCCCTTAGCCGCTTAGGGAGACCCTGTCTCAAATTCAAAAATAAAAGATGGCCTGGGGACAGCTCAGTTGAAGGTCCTGGGCTCCGTCCCCAGGCCACACCAAAAGGCAAACAAACAAAAAACGCCGTCAGAAAATGCCTCCTTGGCTCCTGTGTCAGCCTGGCCCTCGAGACCCTTGGCAAGATGCTGTCCCCTCCAATGTCACCCTAACAGGTGACCTGGGTACCTGCTGGGGATGATGACCCAGGGCCCTTGTGACCTGCTGTCACGAAGCAGGCAGGTGTAGCCAGATTTGCTTTCAGAGCATGTCCCTGGCCTGGCGCAGACAGGGAGGCGGGGCCTGGAGCTGCAGACGGGGTGGGGGGGAATTGGCTGGAATGCCATCAGACCTGGGCAGAGCTGGCCCTGACTAGAGTACCAGGGAACCAGCTACAGTGTCCAGCTGGGTAGTCTGTGCCCCCGGGTCCTCCCCTCGGAGCCAGCTTTGTGGCGTCTGGCCCCCGGGACCCTGCAGGGGGGTGAGAGGTTCTTCTGTCCCCAGCAGCCTTCAGCTCCCAGGACCTGGGCTGGTCCCCTGGCTATCCATTTCTACTTTAGAGTGATGAAGTTACCCAGAGGGCTCAGCCTATACCAGATCTGCCCCTCCTCCCACGGGGGCCCACCCAGGCCATGGAAATGGGAGTGACAGTAAGGGGATGCACCCACGTCCTCCAGTGGAAGGTCCACCTTGCCCCAGACAGGGTGTCCGTGTAGGGATGGCATTATCCCGGTCTGGGCTCCCACGAGAGACAGATGTGTCTCAGCATAAAGGGCTGGAGGGAGGTCAGGTCCTCACTGTCCTGGGGACACTGCCAGCCGGTGCTGGAGCCCAGCCCAGACACTGCGGAACTTTCCAGAAGGCTTCCTCCACTGACAGCCCTGCTGCATGGTCCAGAAAGCCCGTGTGATTGAGCGGTGTGGTCATTGCTGCAGCCACCACACCAGCGCCAGCACTGACCTCAGACGTTAGGACAATGTGCACCCTCGCGCTCTGTCACAGTCCGCCTGATGGGCCCTGTGCCTAAGTGGAGTCCTTGAACAGTGAGCTTCCAGGTGAGCCAGAGGGGGCTGAGCCGTGGGGCAGGCTTGGAGCCAGGACTGAGAGGTTCCCCACCCATGGGCTGGGCCCAGCTTGTCCCCTCCCCCTAGGCAGGAGGATTCCTCAGTACCCACACACAGCCCCAGTGTCCCCGTGAGCCTGCGGGTTTGGGGGAGATTGGCAGCAGCTCCCCAGGGTCTGCTTCCAGACTCAGGAAGCCTGAAATCTCCCAGGGTGCCCCATGGCGGGGACATCCCCCACATCCCCAGTCCCTCGGGTGGCTGCCTGGGCCCTGACTCCGGCACGATGTAGCTGTGGGCAGGTGGCCAGCCTGGGATGACATCAGCTACCAGGTGGCAGCCAGAGCCGGGGACAGCAGCATTGACATGCAGACAGATCCCTCAGCGGGCCTTTCTGTGTCTCTTTTTTTTTAGAGGGGGTCTCTCTGTAATCTAGGCTAGTCCTTAACTCACTGTAGCCCAGGTTGGCTTCAAATACACAGCAGTCTGCCTGCCTCAGCCTACCTAGTGCTGGAATCACACACAGTTAACTTCGTTGTGGTGCTGGGGAATGGAACTCTGCGTCATATGTGTGTTAGGGAAGTGGCCTAACCACTTGGTTACATCCCGGCCAGCTCTGTCCCTTTTCCACGGGCCCCTCTTGCACCAGGGCCTAAGCCTCCTTTTCTGTGCTGCCTCAACCTCCCCCATCCTTGTCCTAGTCATGCAGCTACCTTCTTGCCCAGAGCCACCAGAAAATAGTTGTAGCCCAGCGGGCTGGCTCATCTCCAATGCCAGGAGGATCACAAAATCCAGGCGAGCCTGGGCAACCTAGTGACAGACACTGTCTCAGAAAAAAAAAAAGTTAAAGATGCACTGGGGATGTAGGTCAGTGCAAAGGCCGTGGGCTTTATCTCCTAGGAGAAATAAAGAACAATTCTTGGTCCTTTCCCATGTGTTAATACGGACTGGACAAGATCCTAAGGGAAGGGGCTCTTCTTGGCACCCTGGGGTGGCCAGGAGCCCAGGGGGCAGGTGTGGGGGTCCTGCAGCATTTAAATGACAGAGACACTTAGGATGGCCACTGTCCCCTGGAGGTCATCAGTTTGGCAGTGCAAGGATCTGCAAATGCCATGTCACCCCCAGCATGGCTGTCACCCAAAATAAGGCCTCTGTCATCCCAGCACTAATGAGGCAAGAGGATCACAAGTTCAAGCCTCACCTGGGTGGAAACTTAGTGAATTAGTGAGACCCTGGTTTAAAAAGGGAGGGGATTGGAGGAATGGTACAGCAGTTAAAGCCCTTTCCTTGCAAATACAAGGCCCTGAGTTCAATTCCCCAGTATGCCTATAATCCCAGCACTCCAGAGGCTGAGGCAGGCTGAGCAGGCCTATTGTCCTGAGTTCAAGGCCAACCTGAGCTACAGAGTCACTAGTCGAGGCTGCTTTTGAACTCACTGGCCTTGTTTTTTTTGTTTTTGTTTTTTTTTTTTGCGACAAGGTCTCACTGTAACCCAAGCTGGCCTTGAACTCACAGCCATTCTGCCTCAGCCTCCCAAATACTGGAATTACCACCATGCCTGGTTGATACGGTACTGCATTGAACTCAGGGCCTTGCACTTGCCAGGCAAGTACTCTTCACGGCTATGCTATTCCTCCAGCCCTCAAAATCAAGAATACGGGAAGGCTGGGGCTGGAGCTCAGTACGAAGGCACCAGGTTCAGGCCCTGGTACTGCATACACACACACAGTGTCTGTGAGGGTGGGGAGGAATCAGAGCTGCTGCTTCCTGCCACATCATCCCTCAGAGAAAGAGGTCCTGAGGCCCCTCAGGTGGCACGAGCCTGTCATCTGAGGTGAGTGCTGGGCCACTTCACTAGTAGCAGAGAGGGTAGGAGGCCTGCGGGTCCCCTGGGGTAAGCCGAGTCTCCTGGGCCTGAGAGGCAGGCACCAAGGGTCACTTGGCTAGACCCAGAGGGACCTTGAGTCCAGGACCCTCAGAGCCCTTCCCATCCTGCTCCTGGGACACCTGGCCAGGCAGCCGACTGATGTGTCCCTGCCCTTCCTTGTCCCTTAGATCTGAGTCACCAGTCCTCAAAGCCCAAGTGATGGGACGGGCTGGCATCTGGCATCATTACTCCCTTAGGGAGGTTTTTTCCTGTTTGATTTGGGATCCAAAAGGAGATGGCGTTGGGCCTGCTGAGCCAGCAGCCGTGGGTCACGTCACACATCAGACCCGAGTGTTCCCTGCCCGGCTCAGCCCCGCGTGGGCATGGCCAGAGAAGGCCGGCTGGCAGGGAGTGTCTGGCCAGGGGGATTGAGTCTTTCATGTCCACCTTCAGCCAGCCAGGGTGTATTTTGAGACACAGTCTCACTCTGCAGTCCAGGCTGATCCTGAACTCACAGCAGAGCCTAGGCTGGCCTCCGCCTCACAGCAATCCTCCCTGGTTTGTGTAGTGCTGAGGAATCAAACTCAGGGCCTTGCACTTGTTAGCCAAGTGCTCTAACTGGCAGCGCTGCTCCTCCAGCCCCAGCCAGAGGTGCAGACACCAGCACCACCCAAGGACCCTTTGGACCATGGGGAAGCCTAGACAACACAGGGAAAGATAGGGGGGATTGGCGGACCACAGTGAGCTACAGAAGGTTCTGGAGCAGTGGAGGAGGGTAGTCTAACCACGCACACTTGCCTGAGCTTGTTCAGTAGCTCAAGTGGTGGCCAATTGCAGAGCGCTGGGGCCGGGGATGCAACTCAGCAAGTGCGAGGCTTGGGTTCGATTTCCCAGCACCACATATGTAAGCTAAGTGTGATGACACCTATAGAAATCCCAGCCCTCGAGAGGCTGAGGCAGGGGGGTTGCCATGTGTTTGAGGCACCCTGGACCAGCCTAGGCTACAGCGCAAAAAATAAATAAATAAGTAAAAGTTATAAAAGTTATAGAATGCCTCCAGTATCCAAGCTTGAAACAGGGGAGTAACCAAGTGAGACCCCCCACCCCGCCCGCCCAGAGCTGCGTGGAAGAGGGCAGCGAAGAACACGGATAACCAGACAACATCAACCATAGGTGAGATCCGGAGATACTGTAGAGGGGGTGGCGATTCTACATCTTTCTTGGAGGCAAGCAGAAAATGCTTCTCGGGAGGAGGAATTTAGCAGTGGGTTTTGAAGGGTAAAGAGGTTTTTAAGCCAAGCCCTGGTGCAGCCCTGTAAACCCAGCACTCTGAGAGGCTAAGACAAGAGGATCACTAGTTCGAAATCAACACTAGAAGTAGGCTGGGATGTAGTTAGTTCCCTGCAAAGGTCCTGGGTCCAGCCTCCAGTTAGGGACAGAGGTGGTCTAGAGAACACATTGCTTGCCCAGGGTGCTGGGAGAGACACCTCCCCTTTCATTTGCTGTGGGATGTCCCTTTCTCAGTTTCCCTAAAGTGCACACGAAGTTAAAACACATGGCTTGGTCTGATTAACCCCCTAGAGATGCAGGCATACCCCTGCGTGGGCCTCAGTGTCCCTGCCCGAGCAATGGGCGGCATTCCCAGGCTGTGAAGCGGGGACGTCTGGGATCCTCAGGGAGCATGGAGGTAGGTGTGGGGCCGGTTTTCAGGGCCCAGAATTCCTCCCGGAGCCCGGCCGCTGGGGACACCACGCGCTGGCTCAGAGGGAGCGGTGTCCGGTAAAGCCTGGCGCCGGTCCCGCCCCGCCCGAGCTTGTTGCTGGCGTCGGGAGGGCACGCGGCTGGCCAGGCGGCCCCTCTGCCCTGTGGCACCGCGGCTGCACCCGCCGGGCACGGCCGGCAACTTTGCCATGGAGTTTGTGAGCGCACTGTGGCTGGGCCTGGCGCTGGCCCTGGGGACGGAGACGACCCGCGGCCACCCGCAGCCGTGCGGCGTCCTGGCGCGCCTCGGGGGCTCCGTGCGCCTGGGAGTCCTCCTGCCCCGCGCGCCCGCCGCCCGCGCCCGCGCCCGCGCCGCCCTGGCCCGCGCCACGCTGTCGCCGCGGCTGCCTTACAACCTCAGCCTGGAGCTGGCGGTTGCCGCGCCGCGCTCCCGCGACCCCGCCTCGCTGGCGCGGGGCCTGTGCCGGGCGCTGGCGGCCCCGGGCGTGGCGGCCCTGCTAGCCTTCCCCGAGGCGCGGCCCGAGCTGCTCCAGCTGCACTTCCTGGCCGCCGCCACCGCGACCCCCGTGCTCAGCGTGCTGCGACGCGAGGCGCGCGCGCCCCTCGGAGCCCCGGTACGCGCGCCCGGCCCGGGGTACGCGGGGGGGCGGGAGACTCCGGCGCGCGGACCCCGATCCCGATCCCTGGGCGCTGGGTGGGGACCAAGACGGGGAGCACCTGGCTGCTCCGAGCGCGGTGACCGGAGCCCGGCGCTCCCGGGACGGGACCCGCTCCGGAGGCGGAAGCCCGGGCTGCCTGAGCGGAACCCTCCTGGGGAACTGGGGGCCTGGGGACTGGGCTACCCGCTTAGCGCCGTGGGCCCCGCGGCCCCTCGCTCCCACGGTGCCAGAGACTCGCCCGCGGCTCGGGAGGGCGGGCGGGTCCTCGCCTCGCCCCGCGGGGAGAGTTTTGGGGTGTACAGGTGCCGGCCTCCCTCAACCCTCCGGGGTTCGCTCCTTCTCCTCCCTCCCCCTTTCCAGGCCCTCAAGGCGGGGCGTCCCCAACCCTGCAGACTCAAGCCCTGGGGTCCCCAGGGAGGGCTACCATTCCCAGGCATCTATTCTGCACCCTGGATCCTTTGTTTGAGACAGGGTCTCCCTCTGTGGTCCAGGCTGGTCCCGAAGTCATTGTGTAGCCCGGGCTGGCCTCGAACTCCAGGCAATCCTCCTGCCTCAGCCTCCCGAGTGCTGGGATTACAAGAATGAGCCATCACACCACGCCCAGTTTATGGGGTGCTGGGGAATCGAACCCAGGGCCTGTGCTTGCTAGGCAAGCGCTCTAACTGCTGAGCTATGCCCCGGCCCTCACCCACGGGTCCATTGTAAAAACAAACAAACAAACAAACTTTGTTTTTGGGGATCAAGTTCAGACCTTCACACCGATTCCCCCCTCCCCGC
The DNA here is from genome assembly GCA_004027205.1 of Ctenodactylus gundi. Taxonomy (NCBI): domain Eukaryota; kingdom Metazoa; phylum Chordata; class Mammalia; order Rodentia; family Ctenodactylidae; genus Ctenodactylus; species Ctenodactylus gundi. The sequence goes on along the minus strand of PVKB01001023.1, from coordinate 175,302 downwards.
CCCCTATTTTTGGACAAGATCTTGCCAAGTCGCTAAAATGCCAAGCGGGGCTCAAACTTGTAATTCTCCTGCCTCAGCCTCCCAATGTGTGGGTAGTGCAGGCGTTTGTCACTACGCCCACCCAGAGCTACCCGGTTCTTAATTCTGTCTCAGACCTGGACGCAGGGAAGAGGGCAGGACCCCAGCGGGTCTCATTGCACTGAAGCCCTTCCCACCACGGCCGGTACAGAGGGACGCAGTGCGAGGCGAGGAGCTTGTCAGGGCGAGGACCGCCGCGCTGCGGGCCCCAGCCGCCTTCCTCCCTGTGCCCCATTAACCCCGAAGCCCAGCCTGCGGTCCTCAGGTCCCCGGCCCCACCGCTCGCGGGTCTGCGGACGGATGCGGGACCCGAACCCACGCCGGTGGCGCCCTCTGCTGTTAATAGTTGGAATTGCACCCACGCTTTAGTGGGACCCCAGCGTTAAGGCTCTCTGGCTCCTGAATTCCCAGGCGCCCCCAGCACACAGAGCGATGGCCCTGCCCAGGAAGTGCCCTGCTCACCTCGGGTGTCTGGTAAAAAGTCCTGCCCTCCCTGTGCAGAGAGCAGGTCCCCAAGAACTCTATGGGTGCACTGCGCGTAGAGGGCCCTCCCCCGCCAGGCAGAGGCAGAGGGCGGTCTGCAGGGGCAGTGCCAGGGTGGACTCTGGGCAGAGGGCAGCCGCTGTGGTGTCCACGTGGAGCCGAAGCTAGGCAGGTGGGGTGGGTGGAGTCAGGACCGGGAGGAGGGCGAGACCCAAGGCAGTTCAGACCTGAGGGTACTATGTGCAGGGAAATCTGCATGGGGAGGAGCAGAAGAGCTGGTTTTTGAAGGATGTGTAAGAGTTGGATGGCATAGCATTTTTTTTTTTTTTTTTTTTTTTTGAGACAGGGTCTTGTCGCTCTGTAGTCCAGGCTGGTCCTGAACTCACTATGTAGCCCAGGCTGGCCTGGAACTCATAGCAATCCTCCTGCCTCTCTGGTGCTGGAATTATAGGCCTGTGTCACCACGCCCAATTTATGTGGTGCTGGGAATCCAACTCAGGTAGTTAGCGCTTGATTTAGCGCGGGCCTAACCACTGAGCCAATTCTCCAACCAGATTTACTTTTTAAAAAAATTTTTTTTTTATTTTTTTATTTTTTGAGACAAGATCTTGCTTCGTAGCCCAGGCTGGCCTCCAACTCACAGCAGTCCTCCTGCCCCAGCCTCCAAAGCCTGGGATTACAGGAGCATACCACCATGCCTTGTTTATGTGGTGCTGGGGAATTGAACTCAGGGCCTTGTGCTTGCTAGGTAAGTGCTGTAACTGCTGTACTATTCCTCTAGACCCCAGAAAAGGAGGTTATGAGGTGGAGAACGGCATATTGAAAAAGATCCCAGGACAGCCAGGCTCCGTGTGCAGGCCTCTTAATCCTAGCATCCTGGGAGGCTGAGGCAGGAGGATTGCAAGTTCAAGTCTAGCCTGGGCAGCTGAGTGGCTGAGTAAGAACTTGTCTCAAAATCAAAAATAATAGTGGGCTCTGTGGAGGTGGCTCATTGAGAAGGGGACTTTATCCCCACTATCACACACACCATCCCCCTCAAAGTGGGGCATCCTGAGGATGGCCAGAGCCAAGAGAACAGGCCGTGAGCATTAGACTAGGAAGGCGGAGCTTGGTGCTGACAGTGACAGGTAGCCGTGGGAGAGCATGGGGTGCAAGTGGAGCTGGGAGGAGTAGAGTGACAGCCAGTCCAGTGGTTTTTTATTTTGGCTAGGAATTGAACCCAGGGCCTTCACCCTGAGCTACATCCCCTGCCTATTTTTAGGTTTGATTTTGAAACAGGCTCTCGCTCTCTACGTCTCCCAGGTTGGGCTTAGACTTGCAATCGTCGCTCCTCAGCCTCCCGAGTGCTGCAATGCCAGGCCTGAACTTTTTTTTTGACATAGGGTTTTGGTAAATTGGCTAGGCTGGGCTCAGAGTCATGATCCCACTGCCTTAGCCTCCTGCAGCATTGGTGGGACAGGCACATGCCTCTGTTCTTGGGTTGACATCTGTTTAGTGAATGTCAGGATGGGGCAGGGAGCACATGGAGGTGCATGGAAGTCCCCACCCTGACTGCAGCTGCCCCTCCCAGACGCCGTTCCACCTGCAGCTGGACTGGGCCAGTCCTCTGGAGACACTGCTGGATGTGCTGGTGTCTGTGCTGCGGGCGCATGCCTGGGAGGATGTCAACCTGGCCCTCTGCCGCGTACGGGACCCCAGTGGCCTGGTGGCCCTCTGGACAAGCCGTGCCGGACGAGCCCCAAGTCTTGTGCTGGACCTGAGCCGGCCAGATCCTGGGGGTGCCAGACTGGAGACGCGTCTGGCCGCACTGGGGATGCCTGTTGGAGATGATGCCCTGGTGCCTGTGGCCGTCCTGCTGGGCTGTGATGCCACCCAGGCCCAACGGGTACTGGAGGTCGTCCCACCTGGCCCCCAGTGGCTGCTGGGCACGCCTCTGCCCCCTGAGGCGCTGCCAGTGGCCACAGCTGGTCTGCCACCTGGGATGCTGGCCCTGGGTGAGGTGGCCCGGCCCCCACTGGAGGCCACCATTCATGACGCTGTGGAGCTGGTGGCACAGGCAGTGAGCAGCGCTGCCCACGTGCAACCAGAGAAGGCCCTGCTTCCAGCCACGGCGAACTGCGATGACCCTCAGCCTGCAGGGCCAGAGGCCTCAGGGCACTTCCTGGCACGGTGAGTGGGATTTGCCTTGAGAAGAGCGTCCTGGGCCCTTATATTGGCGACATCACTACCGGGGTGGTAGCACATTCCTATCATTTCAGTGTCTCAGTAGGCTGAGGCAGGGGGAATCTCAGGTTCAAGCCCAGCCCAACTTAGTGAGACCCTGCCTCAATATCAAAAAGTGAAATAAAATAAACAAGAGTTAGGTGGGCTGAGGAATGGCACAGCAGTTAAAGCTTGCCTTGCTGTTGGGGCCCTCAGGGCCCGAGAGCCTCAGCATTGCTGACCTTGGCCACGTTCCTTTCCACGAGGAAGTGTTTTCTGCTTGAAATTTAAGTCACTTGTTTTGCTTGTTTACTAAATTTAAGTCATGTGTTGTTTTCCTTGTTTACCATTTGAAATTTGGATCAGGTGTTGAAACACGGGACTGTTCTGTTAACAAGCGGGAAGGCAAGGAGGATATGAAAGGAAGGCAGTAGATAATAAAGCGTCTTTTGCAGCGTCGCTTGCAAGAGTCCACATATTCGTCAATCCGCACTCCCCCTCTCAAGTTCTCGTTGACTGACTGAGTGGGCTCGGTCATCTGGCATCCAACGTGGGGCTACTGACTTATAATCCCGTCTTTAACCCTAACAACTCTTGGCCCTCTTGCAAGGACCAGGGACTGAAGGCATCAGCATAAAGTTCTTTATACCATCCCCAACCTTTTCCTGAGTATCTAAACGCACAGTTCCCTTCTCTGGGAACCATGGGCACAAACCTTTTATAAATTCTAAAAATTGTTCCAACCCTTTTTTTACTACTTCAACTCCCCGGGCTCCCAACATTTTTGTCATCATGCATGCAAACCACATTCTTGTCCCATTTTATCACTGCCCTTTTGACCTATTTGTCCTCTTCCTATTCCTGAGCACTCCTCCCCGGTGGTGTCCACCACTGATTCCCCCGTGCTCGTGACCCACGTTGGGTGCCAGATGACCGGGCCCGCTCAGTCAGTCAACGAGAACTCGAGAGGGGGACTGTGGCTTGACGAATATGTGGACTCTTGCAAGGGAGGCTGCAAAAGACGCTTTATTATCTACAGCCTTCCTTTCATATCCTCCTTGCCTTCCCGCTTGTTAACAGTCCCGTGTTTCAACACCTGATCCAAATTTCAAACGGTGAACACACAAAACACCTGACTTAAAATTAGTAAACAAGCAAAATAACACGTGACTTAAATTTCAAGCAGTAAACACTTCTTCGTGGAAAGGAACTTGGCCAAGGTCAGCAATGCTGAGGCTCTCGGGCCCTGAGGGCCCCAACACCTTGCAAGTTCAAGGCCCAAGATGCCTAGTGGGCACATGTGTGACCCCGCCCTGTGCTGGCCCACTGCAGGTTCCTCGCTAATACATCCTTCCAAGGCCTCACTGGGCCCGTGTGGGTGACAGCCGCCTCCCAGGTCCACGTGTCGCGGAGATTCAAGGTGTGGAGCCTGCGCCAGGACCCGCTGGGCACCCCGACCTGGGCTACGGTGGGCAGCTGGCGGGACGGGCATCTAGACCTAGAGCCTGGAGGGGCCGTCGTGCGTCCTCCACCCCCGCTGGTGCCCCAGGCCCGGCCCCGGCTGCGCGTGGTGACACTGGTGGAACACCCCTTCGTGTTCGTCAGGGAGACCGATGAGGACGGGCAGTGCCCGGCCGGCCAGCTGTGCCTGGATCCTGGCACCAACGACTCGGCCGCCCTGGACGCGCTGTTTGGGGCGCTGGCCAACGGCTCGGCGCCGCGCGCACTGCGCAAGTGCTGCTACGGCTACTGCATCGACCTCCTGGAGCAGCTGGCGGAGGACGCGCGCTTCGACTTCCAGCTGTACATCGTGGGTGACGGAAAGTACGGCGCCCTGCGCGATGGGCGCTGGAGCGGCCTGGTGGGCGACCTGCTGGCCGGCCGGGCGCACATGGCCGTCACCAGCTTCAGCATCAACTCCGCGCGCTCACGGGTGGTGGACTTCACCAGCCCCTTCTTCTCCACCAGCCTGGGCATCCTGGTGCGGGCTCGCGACACCGCCTCGCCCATCGGGGCCTTCATGTGGCCGCTGCACTGGTCCATGTGGGTGGGCGTCTTCGCCGCGCTGCACCTCACGGCGCTCTTCCTCACCCTGTACGAATGGCGCAGCCCCTACGGCCTCACGCCACGCGGCCGCAACCGCGCCACAGTTTTCTCCTACTCCTCGGCGCTCACCCTCTGCTACGCCATCCTCTTTGGCCGCATCGTCTCCAGCAAGACCCCCAAGTGCCCCACGGGCCGCTTCCTCATGAACCTCTGGGCCATCTTCTGTCTGCTGGTGCTGTCCAGCTACACGGCCAACCTGGCCGCCGTTATGGTGGGCGACAAGACCTTCGAGGAGTTGTCAGGGATCCATGACCCCAAGGTAGGTGGCCTGGGAGGCCTCCAGGGCTGCATCCAGGGTGGTTGAGAGCAGAGCTAGGCAAGCGCTCTGCCCCTAGCCAAATCCCAGCTCCCGAGACTTTTGTTGAGCACCTAGGGTGTACTGTGCTTGGTGGACCCTGCTGGGATAACACAGGCAAAATACCGGGAGAGATGAAGGAAAGCCAGACAAAACAAAAGGCCTCACCTGGGCCGGCTGCACAGGCCTGTAATCCTAGCACTCTGAGGCTGAGGGGGGAGGATCACAAATTTGAGCCTGGCTTGGGCAACGTCAGCAAGACTCTGCCTCAAAATCCAAAATATAAAAATAGGGTCTGGGGGTGTTTCTCAGTGGTTAAAGCACTTGCCTACCAAGCACAAGACCCTGGGTTCAATTCCCCAGCACCACATGAGCTGGGCACTACAGCACACACCTGGAATCCCAGCACTTGGGAGGCTGAGGCAGGAGGATTGCCGTGAGTTCAAGGTCAGCCTGGTTTACATAGTGAGGTTAGGACCAGCTTGGATTACAGAGTCGGACCTGGCTCAATAAATAAATATATGTTTTTTAAAAATGGGCTGGGAACCTGAGGGGGGTGGCGCATAGCTCATTGGATAAAATGCTTGCCTAGCAAGCACTAAGTCAGGGGTTTAAGTACCTGAGTTTGATTCCCCAGTACTACATGAGCTGGGTGTGATGGCCCACACCTGTAATCCCAGCACTTGGGAGGCTGACAGAGAAGAATTGCCTGAGTCCAATGCCAGCCTGGGCTCCATAGTGTGTTCAGGACCAGCCAGAGCCCCAGAGCGAGACCCCATCTCAAAAATAAAAAAGATTAACTAGATATGGTGGCGCACACCTGTAATCCCAGCACTTGGAAGGCTGAGGCAGGATTGCTGTGAGTTCAGGACCGGCCTGTACTGCACAACTGTACAGCGAGGCCCTGCTTCAAAAAGCAAAACAAAACGCAAATCTGGGGGATGTAGCTCAGTGTGAAGGTCATTGGTTCAATCCCAGCACTACAGTAAATTAAGTTAAATCAGGTATTTTAAAATCCAGAGGCAAGCAGAGTATTATGGTGCACACCTGTAATCTCAGCACCGGGGAGGCGGAGGCAGGATTTGCAGCCTGCTTGGGCTACATAGTGAGGTCAGGACCAGGCTGGACTGCAGAAGAGAGACCATGTCAAAAAGAGAGAAAGGAAAAACATCCAGAGGGGAAAAAAGGGAATAAAATAAATAAATAAATAAATAAAAACCCAGGGACTTCCGGCAGTCAGGCCCCGCCTCCCCTGCTCTTTGCTCCCTGCCTACGTGGTGCCTGAGTGCTACCCGGTGAGGCCCAGACTCTGCTGCTTCACCTGCCATGCTCTGTGGCACTGAGGATCGAGCCCAGGGCCTTTGCACTGACCTGTACCCCTAGCCCAATTTTTTAGTTTTAATCTTGAGACAGGGTCTTATTCGATCACTTCTCAAACTTATAAGTCTCCTGCCTCAGCCTCCCCTCCAGTTCCGTTTGTACAGTTGTTTAAAGGGGGACCTCTAGGGATCCTGAGTGGGGTCTGGGGACGCAGGTGCATCTGAGCGCTGCAGACCAGCTCCTTCTCTGCCCGGCCCCTACCAGCTGCACTACCCGCCCCCCGATTTCCGCTTCGGCACGGTGTGGGAGAGCAGCGCCGAGGCCTACATCAAGGCCAGCTTCCCGGAGATGCACGCCCACATGCGCCGCCACAGCGCGCCCACCACACCTGACGGCGTCGCCATGCTCACGTGAGTCCGGGAGGGCGGGGCCGGGCCTGGGGGACGGGGGGAGCTCTCACTGATGCGCGGCCACCTGCAGAAGCGACCCCCCCACGCTCAACGCCTTCATCATGGACAAGTCGCTCCTAGATTATGAGGTCTCCATCGACCCTGACTGCAAACTGCTGACCGTGGGCAAGCCGTTCGCCATCGAAGGTGAGGGATGCAGGCGGCCTGTGTGGGCGCAGCGCCCCTCACCGCGCGGCTGTGTCCCAGCTACCTGTCCCCATCCCAGGCTATGGCATCGGACTGCCCCAGAACTCGCCACTCACCTCCAACCTGTCGGAGTTCATCAGCCGCTACAAGTCCTCGGGCTTCATTGACCTGCTTCATGACAAGTGGTACAAGATGGTGCCTTGTGGGAAGCGCGTCTTCGCCGTCACAGAGGTGGGCAGGGCCCAGGGCGGGCAGTAGGCCTCCGGGGCCCCCAGTCCTGTCCAAGGAGTCCAACCTCCTCGCATTCCCAAGATGTATATCAGCCTGCGTTTGTGTGCTCCTGTGCATCCTGCGAAACCTAAGCTCCAGCGTCCCTCCCCTGTGAACCCTCACTTGACAGTGCTGGATGCTTAGCCCTAGGTCCCACTGTGCCCACTTCTGTCCTGCCCTCAGACCCTCCAGATGGGCATCTACCACTTCTCTGGGCTCTTCGTGCTCCTGTGCCTGGGCCTTGCCAGTGCCCTCCTCAGCTCCCTGGGAGAGCACGTTTTCTACCGCCTGGTGCTGCCCCGGATCCGTCGCGGGAACCGGCTGCAGTACTGGCTGCACACCAGCCAGGTGGGCCGCTGTGGGGCCGAGCACCAGGGAGGGCCGGCTGTGGGGGGCGCAGTCCTGTCACCGACCCCGACCCTTTGTCTGGGTTTAGAAAATCCACCGCGCGCTCAACCCTGAGCAGCCCCGGGGGCAGGAAGAGAAGGCAGCGGGAGAGCCCAGGTGAGCTGTGCCACCAGGAGTGGCCCTGCCAGCCGGCTCTGCAGATCGCATAAGGGGGCTGGGGCAGCCGGAGGATGTAGCTTAGCCCTGTGCCCTGTCCCCAGCAGCCCCGAGGAGCAGCAGCGGGAGACCAGTCCAGCGGTCCCCGAGGGTCCGGGGCGCTGGAAACGAGTGCGCCGGGCCGTGGGCCAGGAGCGCCGTGTGCGCTTCTTGCTAGAGTCTGCCTCTGGCACGGAGACCGAAGCCGGGCTGCCCGAAGGTCCCGTCTGGCTGTGCTCCAACGGGCCGCCGCCCACCGCTCTGCCGCCCTCTGCAGCGGGGCGCTCCGGTGAGCTGGAAGACTTGGAGCGGCACATTGAGGCCGTGCGCGAGCGGCTCCGCCAGGCTCTGCTGCGGCGGGGCGAGCTCCGAGCCCGGCTCGGGGACGGTGCCAGCCGCCGGCCGCTGCGCCTGCTCCGTGCCAGGGCTGCCCTGGAGGATGCGCAGTGACTCCCGGTGACCTGCCTCCGCACCTGCCACCCACCCAGAGGCACAGCCGAATGCAAGTGCACATCAGGCGCTGTCCACGGACAGTTTATTCTATATACAAACACAATTTTGTACACTGCAATTAAATAGAATGGAATGAACGCCTCCGCATTCCCCAGCTGAGCCAGGGCTCGACTGCTGGCCCGTCCCCACCCTGATCGGGACAGACCCCGGGAGCCTGGCCGCTGATGTTGGCACCAGTGCCTCGGGGCCCAGAGCGCTGGCTCAGGCACCCCCGGCCTGGTCACACTCCGGGAGGGCGAGGGCAGCCCGAAGAAGGCACTGCGCGGAGAGCACCAGGCCGGTGGGGCGGCCCAGGCCTGCAGGCAGGGGCTCCTAGGCGCAGCAGCTGGGCCTGTTCCCCCCATCTGTCACCTGCTCAGGCCTGCTCCCTCAGCGCTGCAGACCTCTCACTAAGCCCCTCCAGAGCCTTCTGTCTGGAGCCCCTGCCCAAATCCTCACAGACCACCACAGAGCTTCCTAGCAGAACAGGCCTGAGCCAGGTCACACCTGGGGACAGCCTCCTGTCTTCTGCAAACCCGATAACACCATCAACCACAAGGGGCAGGCAGTCTGAGGGGAAAGGAGGGCCCCGGCCCCCACTGGGGACAGCCTCCCCACCTCAGGCTCCGCGGCCACACCCGCCAGCCAGGACCAGGGACAGGTAGCCAGCTGCCCACCGCTCAGGAACCGACCCCAGAGGGAGCATCCACCAGGGTCATGGGTGCGGGGCTGGGACCACCTCCTGCGGCAGCTTGGGGGGTTGTGTCCGGTGGCAAGTTGTCACCCTGGGAGGGAGTGTCCTGGGGGGTACGGGGGAGGACCCCACTGGGGCTCAGGGGCCCGGTAGGCCTTCGCTCCAAGAGTGAGGCGCTCAGGCCCGACAGGAAGGATGTGTCCGTGATGATGGCAGCTGTCTCGGCCATCCAGCTGAGGTCGCCACCAGCCACCGATGCAGCGACAGCCCCCAGGGAGCTGGGTGCCGAGGGCCCAGGCCCAGCACCCCCGCCGGGGCCAGCTGAGCCGGGGCTGAGGGCCAGGGGCTGGGCAGCTGGGTCGGGGGCAGTTGCTGGGGTGCCTGAGTTGTTGTTAAGGTCGTCAGGCAACGCTGTGGGCATCCCGGGGCCCAGAGGAGGGGTCTGCAGCAGCATCTCCTGGATGCGGATCTGCTGCAAGATGGCAGGCAGCTCATAGTGGTGGAAGAAGTAGATCATGGAATGCTGGGGGTTGAGGGACAAGGGGACAGTTAGGCTGGCCCAAGTCTGTGGAGCCAGGAACAGGTCTACACAGAGTAGAACCAGAAAGGCTTCCCCTCCCACCTGAGCACCAAAAAGGTCCCACCCACTCGTGCACAGGGAAGGCAGGCCCCTCCCACCTCTACTAGTACTAAGGTGAAAGATCCTGCCCACTCTAGAACCAAGGAGGGCCTAGCCCACTCCAAAACCAGGTAGGACCCACTAACACCAGAGCCAGGAAGTGCCCAGCCTACTCCTGATCCAGGGGGACCGGCCCTGCTCACGGCCTGCCCCAGCTCAGGCCAGCAGTGTGAACGATGAGCCCAACCGAACGATATGGTGGCTGGTCGGGGAGGGTCACTGGGGCACTTGGCTCTCTCTAAGGCCTTCTTCACGACCTCAACCTCAGCCTCCCATTTCCGACAGGCCCCTTGACCACCCGGGCCTCACCTGGATGAAAAGCCAGGAGGTGACCAGGGCCAGGCTGCTGTACTGCCCGTTGAAGCGGTAGTGGTAGGCGTAGAAGGCAAAGTGGTACAGGTAGAAGAACCTGTGGGGCTGGGCAGTGAGCCAGAGGGCACAGGACCCCACCCCTGCCATGACCTGGGCCCCGACACCTGTCCCAGACCCACCACAACCTGGAGCCCCACCTGACCCATGGTGTATACCTGCTGAGGCCTACTCACCTCAGCCAGTGCCGCTTGCTGGTGTTGGTGTGGCAGCAGATAGCATCATACTGGTCGGCCAGCCACACAATCAGGATAATGTAGAAGGCCGTGGTGGTGTCATTGAAAAACTCTGACATGATGGCCTCCATCCCTGTGGAGACACAGTGCCAGGTTGGACAGCGTGGGGCCAGGCGTGGGGCAGGGAAGGCCAGGTGGGGTCCTCACCAACGAGGGCCAGGATGACAGTCAGCAGGGGTGCTGCGGGGAAGGCGATGGCCATGTTCATCTCCAGCATCTGCAGCAGGTCCACTGCGGACACAGGGCGCAGGGGCCACCTGTGAGGGCCTGGAGGCGAGCCCAGGCTGCCCCCCGCCCTTGGCTGGGACTCACCAATGAAGACGAAGATCTGGTGGTGGGAATAGCGGAGCAGCATAGACACACTGAGGGTCTGCAGACAAGACCACACAGTCAAAGGCTGGCACTCAGGCTCCCCAGCTCCCTGCCCTGCCCTGCCTCATATAAGCAACACCCTCATAGGCGGAAAGAAGCCGTGCCCCCATGAAAGCTCCACCCTAAAAAGCCCTTCCCCAGAGCCCTGTCCCTGGCAGAGCCCTACAAAACCTAGCAAAAGCCACACCCCCACAGCCTACCAAAGGAGCAGAGCCCCTCCCCCACCTGCCCTACCCTGAACAAGGCCCACCCCTCGGAGCCCCACCCAAGATATAGACTCAGACCACCTAGCAGAGGCCCAGTCCTCAACAAAGCTCCCCACCTGCCAGAAACAGCCCCCAACCCCGCCCCGCCCGAGCCATCCTCCAGCCGCAGCACTCACAAAGATGACCATGATGACAAAGGCGGCCAGGTAGGATGTGCGTGCCATCCACATGCTGACAAAGCGATAGTGCTCCCCTGACACCACGTTCCTCAGGAAGCCTGCAGGGAAGGCGGTGAGCAACTCGCCCCTTGGCTCCACCCCGGGCCCCACCTCCCACCTCCCGACCAGAACCCACCCTTGTTCTCCTCATTCTCTGCCAGGCCCTTCACACTGGACATGAGGATGTCATCATAGCCCAAGAACTCGTCCAGCAGCAGGCGGCTGAAGGGGTCTCCAAAGCACTGGTCCCGAGTGGGGTCTGTGGAGTGGGGGTGGATCAGGGGCCACACAGGCAACGCAGGCCCAGCCCACCAGAAGGAGGGAGGCCCCGCTTACCCAGGGTGACCACCATGACAGGGATGCTGAGGCGCTGCCGTGTGGCCTGCGACAGTCGCAGGAAGCCATACTCCAGAGAGTACTCCACGATGTACTCATCCTGAGGCCACACTACAAGGTTGGAGACAGGGATGGTCAGAAGGGCGGCTAGGCCCAGCACCCACACCCATACCCGCACAGCTGTAGCCCCAAGTACCTTTGCTGGGCGTCTCAGGGAAGGGGAACTCCTGGCTGTCGTTCAGGACCTCAGTGCCTGCTGGCGGCTTGAACACCTTGGGCTCAATATCCAGCTCAAACTGCAGGGGACACAGTGCTTAGGACCAGGCTTGGAGAACACCATCCTGAGACCCAGTCTATTGTCTCCACGGCTGACTTGTGGACCTCCCACCAAGGCCTACACTGACACTGGGGCACCTCCATGAGTGGCCATTTCCTGAGCATGGGGACAGGGCACAGCGTGACACCAGAGGCCTCAGGACTCAGGAGCAGTGGCAGGACCATTGAGCTTAACAGCTTAGGTTTGAGGGAGTCTCACCCGCATGGATAAGAATGGGTTTTGTTTTGTGGTGCTGGCGACCAAGCCCAGGGCCTTCCCACGGAGCTTAGTCCCTTGCACCCCCTTTTTGAGACAGGGTTTTACTCTGTAGCCCAGGCTGGTCCTGAACTCACTGTGGAGCCTAGGTTGGCCTTGGACTCACGGCAATCCTCCTGTCTCAGCCTCCCAAGTGCTAGGATTATGGGCATGCACCACCACGTCTGGCTTATGTGGTGCTGGGGAACTGAACTTGGGTACTTAGCGCTGGACTTAGCGCTTGCTGCACTTTAACTGCTGAGCCATTCCTCCAGCCCCCACTCCCACCCCCCGCCCATTTTTATTTTTCAGTTCTGAGATGGAATCTTGCTGAGTCGCTGAACTGTCCAAGCTGGGCTCAAGTTACTTCGATCCCCTTGCCCCAGCCTCGCAGAGTGCTGGGTTGACAGGCCAGGGCCACCAGGCCCTGCTGGATGGTCAAGCCTGTGCCACTGAGGCTGAGCCAGCCGTCTCACTTGCCTGAGCCCTTTCTCAGCTGTGGCCACTCCCGGCACCCAAAGGCAGCGCCTTCCTTCCAGCTCGCTCACCTTGACAGAGCTGTTGGTGAACATCTCCATGGTCAGCTCCTCCTCCTCCTCCTCCTCCAGCTCCAGGCCGCCGGGCTCCATGGCCAGGCTGGGGAAGCTGCTCCCACCACCACTGCCATCGCAGAACTGCAGGAAGACGGGCGCGCGGCTGGAGTTGTGCCTCACCTCCACGCGCAGCACGCCCTCGCGTGGCCACTGGTCCCGCACGTGCTCCAGGCAGTTGACAGGTGAGCGGGAGAAGACAATGTGGATGTAGGCCAACACGAAGAGCACGAACAGGGCCTGGGGGTGAATGCAGTGGTCAGAGCAGGCCAGGCCCTGCTGTCCCCCCCACCAGGAAGCCCCAGGCCACCTCAACTGGGGACTCTGAGGTGCCACTGTCCCAGATTCTGCCTGCTTCCCACCTGCAGCTCAAGCCAGGGCAGTGATAGTCCACACCTTCCAGGGGTGAGCTGGGACAAGGCTGAGCTGGACGTCAAGGCCCCTAGCTGTATGTAGGGGCCTGGCTCATGAGGGACCCTCTGGCACCACTGGCCACCTGCTTCATCCCACAGGGCCACCCCTGGCCTCACAGCTGTTTCCTGCCCCACATCCTGGTATGTCCTCAGAGCCCCATGATGTCACTGGTTAAAAACAGCCTCCCTCACTGGGGCAGGTACCCTCTTCAGCTCCCCTAGGCCTGTCGGGCCAGCCCTGCTGCCTGAGACTCGGCTGACACTTGTTGGCAGGGTTCAGGCACCCACAGCCCTGGGACACGTGACTTCCTCATCTGTAAAATGGGAGAGTCGCCACTCTTACAGGGTGACTGCCCTCGGGATGCTGGCTATGTGCCTCAGGAGACCCTGGCAGTCACAACTGAGAGACTCTGGCGTAGAGGGGATGGAGGCCAGGGCCACTGCTCAGCACCACGCAGCACCCAGCCCTGAATATTTATTGCTGGTGTAGCTGGGCCTGATGACACAGGCCTGTCATCTCAGCACTCAGATTTCAAGCTGAGAAATACGAACTCAGCCCGAGCAACTTAGCAAGACCATGTTTAAAAATCAAAACCAGAATATGAGCTGAAGGGGTGTAACAGTGCAAAGGCCCTGGGTTCCATCCCTGGCAGTACAAAATAAGTAAATAAATACATATAACAAAGTGCTGTTGTTAGGAAACCATGCATTAGTTGGGGAAAAATAGTCAAGTTAGCTCTCTGCTCACAATGGCCAGCAGAACACATCTCCAGAAGGAACCAGGGGACCCCCAACTCCTGGGACCGACCCCTGATCCCCTTTCCCAGTGTGTGGATATCAATGTGGACAGCATCCTGGAATATCAGCAGGGCAGGAGCTCATGGGACACTGGGTTTCTTGGGGACCATGAGATCTCTGACCCAGGGAGTCTCAACTGGGGTAACGCCATCTACAGAGGAAATTAGGTGATACCTGGGGACATTTATGGTTGTCATGAGGTATGGTGCGGGTAGGGGTCAGAACCCGATTCAGCACCCTGCAGTGCCCAGGATGCGCACTCAGTGTCCATAGTGCTGAGGGAAGAGGTGTCCCCGGCACCGGAGGTGTGTTCAAAGGGGCCCCACCTCCTGGGAGCCACCCTCCCATTACAGATCACGTATCCATGGCAACAGCCCCAGGCTATCAGCAGAGCCCACAGAAGAGAACTAAGTCTTCCTGCCATCCTGGAATGCCTGGGATGCTGGTCTAGTGGGCTGGCCTAGTGGGCCTAGTGGGGTGACCTCAGGGGAAAGGCGGGCACACGGTGCGAGAGGAGGCTCCATGAGACTCAGCCCGAGGCCACCCCCACGACACCAGACTCAAAGAAGGAGCTGGAAGAACCTTAAGACCCTGGCCCAGAACCCCAGGTCACAGAGAGGCCAGAGCCCCACGCCCTTCCTGGCTGCGTGACTGGGATGTCAAGGTTCAGAGGTAGAGTGGGCAGCCACAGGCTGAACAGCCAGACTGTCCTTCCCAGGCCCATCGCCTCTGCAGCCTAGATACTGGGCTGGGTCAGCAAAGCCCCCACACTCCTTCTGGCCAGGCACAGTGACCGTGACCTGAGGGGCCACAGGGCAGCAGACAGAGAAGCCTGGACTGGGCTAGACATGCTGTATAAGACCGGGGCCATATGTACTTAAGGATGCGCATACCCCACCACACACTCCTCAGCTATGAGCAGGGCCTCATGGCACAGGCCTAGAATCCTGCCACTCTAGGAGGCTGAGGCAGGAGGATCACAAGTTTGAGCCCAGCCAGGACAACTTGGCAACTCAGCAAGATGCTATCTCAAAACTGGAAAATGGTCCAGAGTAAAGCTTAGATCTTAGGCCCCAGGTTGAATCCCTAGTACAAATCATTACCCAAACCAAAACCAGAACTGGAAGACATAACTCAGTGATTAGAGTGCTTGCCTGGAAAGCATGAGGCCCTGGGTTTGATTCCCCAGCACCACATAAACCAGGCGTGGTGGCGCACACCTGTAATCCCAGCACTCAGGAGGCTGAGGCAGAAGGATTGTTGTGAGTTCTAGGCCAGCTGGGGCTACACAGTGAGTTCAGGACCAGTCTGGACTACGCAGTGAGACCCTGTCTCAAAAACACACAAAATGAAAAGCCAAACAAAACCAACCCACTTTGCAGGCCAATGGGAGTTGAGTTTCTATCCTTCACAACCAAAGGCACCACCATGATGGCGTCAATATGAGGCAGAGACAGAAGTGGGTACAGAGAGGAACCACTCCCCACAGTCAGGTCCACGGAACTAAGATGGGGCAGAACCTCCCCTGGGGAGGGGACAGTGGAAGCTGACCCCAGTTCCTTTGCTCAGCCTCCTGGTGGCCATGCTCTGCCTCCAGGCCAGAATATCCAGCAGAAGTCGGGCTGGGGACACCTCATGGTGCTGAAGTAGCTGTCCTGAGCTGGAACTGCCCAGCGCCTCTGACAGGGCATGATCTCCGACAACCCTGGTTTACAGATGAGGAAACAGAGGCCATACAGGTCAGGGTCAGGTTCTGTGTGTAGCCAGAAGGAACAGTGGGGACAGTCCCATGGCTGTCTACCTAGGCCTCCAAATGACCCCACTAGAGCAGACCTTGGTAGTGGAGGTGGATGGGTGCATGTCCTGCCACCCCCAGCACAGACCCCAGGAACCAGTCCTTCAGGGAAGAGCACAAGACCTCAGAGTAGGCAGTGATTCAGTTGTTGCCATGGTTCAGGTTCCAGTAGCCCTCACAGTGTGAAGGGAACCAAGAATTAAAGACACAGACTACCAAAGCTCAAATAATTAAACTAGCCTGGAGTTTTGACTCTGTTCTCACAAAGGAGATCGATATCTTTGTCTGGCCCCCTGGGATGAAGAGACCTTGCCTGCAAACAGGAAGGGCTTGGAATCTCAGGTAGTCTTGTTTTACAGTCTGAGGTGATGCGGTCTTGCCTGCAAACAGGAAGGGCTTGGGGTCTCAGACAATCCTTGTTTTGCCACCCAAAGTGAGCCACTGCCTGCACACGGGAGGAGCTGGAGGTCTCTTGCAAATGAGGGCCTCTCTTGGCTTGTGGCAAACAAATGCAAGCAGACTATGGCAGACTTTGGGACTCCTTGACTAGATAACAAAGCTAGGTGGTCTAATAAGAGATGCAAGACAGAATTAGGGTAAAGGTCAGCTAGTAAGAGAGGGGGTTGGATTAGGGACCTATAAAAATAAAGAGCACAGTCTCTCGTGGCTGCAGTCTTCCTCTGTGTGTGTGTGTGTGTGTGTGTGTGTGTGTGTGTGTGTGTGTGTGTCTTATGTCTGCGTCTTTTCATTCCTCCCTTCTAGGACAAGTGGACGGCAACAACAGTGATCATACTGGAGTACTCACACTTAGTATCCACAAGCTGGTAGATTCGCCACACGCCCCCAGGTCTCTCCCTCCCCAAGACACCCCATCAGTCACACAGAGCAGCCACCTTGCCTTGAGTCCAGCGACACACAGCTACTCCATTCCTCATACTCTGGGTGGTCCAGACCCTAACCCTGCACCTGTCGGTATGAACAAGCTCCTAGTGGTCCTCATCCCATACCTGGAGCTACCAGCCTCCAGAGCCAACACTCAACACTGCCCCAGAGGCCTATACAGGCCAGCACTGAGCACCGGCCATATGCCAGCAGCTGCCAGGGTTGCACATTGCCCCACCTCCTCCAGGACAACCCCTACTCTCAGGGCACCCCAACAGTCACCCAGTAGGCCTTGCCTGGTAAGCCTTTAGGAAGGGACCAGCTTGCAAACCCCCTTCAACTGGGGCTGCCCTTCTGCCAAACCCCCACAGAGAACACTGGGTGCCTCTTCCATGGGTCCTCCATTTAGAACCTAGCGTTCTACAGTCTGCTCCTCTGCCCTCAGAGGGACCCCAAGAGAGGCACTTAGTCACTCCCACTCATCAAACGGATGAATGCCTGGCTACAGTCAGTGGCACCACATCCCCACGCTGGCAGCCAGTGGCAGGTGCCCCTGCCCCTCTGGCCTGGGGACCATAAACAAAGCAGAAGTTCCTGCAGGTGGCAGGAGGTCTTCTGGGAGCCTCAGGAACTCTGCCTGCCCATCCCCTCTCTCCAGGCCAGTGAGCAGGGCACAGGGCTCTGTGCCACTGGTGTCACAGGAAGCAGTGGGCAGACACTTGCTCCTCTGCAGGGCAAGCGGAAGCCAGGTGGGCTGGGCCAGTAGGAGCTTCCTGGAACTAAGCACACCAGCAGACACCAGCTGGGCCCAACCTACTTCCACTTCACAGATGAAGAAATTACAAGGCACAGGAGGAGCTGGGCGCGGCGGCACAGGCCTGTCGTCCCAGCACTCTGGGAGGCTATGGCAGGAGGATCACAGGTTTTGAGGCCAGTCTGGGCAACTCAGTGACATAGTATGATCTTGTCTCAACATCTAAACTTAAAAAAAAGGGGGGGGGGGTGCTGGAATATAGCTCAATGTGAAGGCCCTGGGTTCAAATGAAGTACAAAATAAATAAATAAATAAATAAATAAATAAATAAATAAATACATTAAAAAGAAAGGCATTGCGAGATGGATTAAGTCCCCCCAGGGCCTGGCATTCCTGCCTACAGATCTGGCCCTGCCACACAGATCACGTAATCCAGAACCATGGACTAAGAAGGATCTCTGAGGGGCTGAGTGTTTTCCTGGGGTCCCCACCTTGGAGGCCTCTTGCTCAGCATGGGGAGGGAGGAGGCCTTCAGCGGTGACCTAGTCCCCAGTGCCCACTGCAGGCCACCTGCCTGGAGATATGGCCTAGCTAGCAGGGTCGGACTAAACAGTCCCTTCTAAACCAGGAGCTGGTAGAACCAGGCCAGAGGCCACCAGAAGCACTTTCAGGGTATACCAAGCACTGAGTACACACCTGCAGTGACAATGCTCAGCAGTTGCTCCTTCTGGGATCCCCACCACTGGGTGACCCACAAAGAGAACACACCTCACACAGATGAGCTTCTGCCCACAATTCCAGGCCACTAGGGACCCTGATAAGAGATACCCACTTTGGTAACCCAAGCCAGCAGCCTCAAGTGACTCCTGCCAAGACTGAGCCCCTCTGAGGGGCTTTGGGAGGAGAGGAGCATTGACGGGGAGACCAGCATCTCACATCTGGAAACAGCCGTACCTGAGGCAGTCCAAAGACTGGTGGCTTGGGAACACCCCCTAGAGGCTGTGGTGGGACAGGACTCACCAACAGCCAGGAAGGGTTCCCTCCAGGGAACCGCAAAGAACAACTGCTCCTGAGCTAGTGGGGACACGGCCACCTCACCGGCCCCATCCCTTAGGGCAGAAAGGAGGAAAAGTATGCAATGACATCTGTATGCCTGGCCACTACTCTATCCCTGCGGACATGTTACAAACCCAGGATCCAGTGGCCCGACCAGCTCCCAGTTTTCTAAGATGCTGTCACGGGAGCAAGATCCTTCCTAGAGGGACCTGGGCTGAGGCTCCTGGTGCCACCCAAGGAGGGCAGCTAGCAAAGAGAGCCACGGCAGGCAGTGACCACAGCAGGGTCAGTGCCTAACCAAGCACAGAAGTACTGGTGCGGGCAGTGACTCTGCTAACCTGACCGATGTGAGCTCAGGTAAGTCACACACAGTGGAAGGCTCAAGGCACGAGGAAGGGCTGTGTGGGAACATGGAAGGGGAAGGTTCCAGGACCAGGAGGACACTCCCGCAAGGAGGAAGAGACTGAGTTGGAAGTGGCCCTCCACCCAGAGTTGGGGCCTGTCCTCGGGGTGGCTGAGGTGAGGGGCCTGGGGTTGGCATACTAGGCTGCCGTCAAGAGTCAAAGCGCAGGAGAATCCTGACAGGTCAGGGCAAGGCTTCAGGCGTGTTGGAGACGGGGACCCAGGTGAAGAGGAAGCCAGGCCCCGGGACTAACAATGGAGTGTCCCTTGGGGTTCCGGGGTGGCGGCGGGGCAGCACCGCGTCCAGAACACCCGGGGTCAGAGGTCGCAGGCACCATGGTTCCTAAAGAAGGAGCAGGAGGAATCTAGGTTTCCGGACGCAGGGTGGGCACCGGAGAGCCGCTGGGGTCAAGGGTCGGGGGTCAAGGGTCGGGGGTTGGGGTCCGGTCACCTTGAGCAGCACGAAGAACTCGAAAAGGCGGCGGAAGGCGGGCGGGAAGAGCCGAGAGTAGGTGACAGCCATCTTGAAGAACAGCGCGTGAAAGAGCCGGTCGCGCACGTTGATGAGAGGGTTGGGGTTCAGGTTCGGGGTGCGCGGGCCCCGCGCGGGGGCCGGACCTCCACCGCCGCCGTTGGGCCCGGCTCCCGGGGCTGCGGGCGCCGCGTGCTCCGACATGTCGCCCTGCGTCGCCCGATCGGCCAGGAGGTGTCCGAGGCGTGTTCCGCCCCAGCCGCGCCCGCCGCCCTCGCCCCCCGCCCCCCTCCTCCGCCGCCGCCGCCTTCGACCGCGCGTCCACCGGGCCCTGCGATGCTAGCGCGCACTCCCGGCTAGAGCGCCGCCAGTCCGCGGAGCACCCTGGGATGCGCGCGGCCGCCCGCGGAGGCCCCGCCTCGCGGGAGGCGACCGGCTCGCCGGAGACGGGCGGCGCGTAGCTTCGCTTTTTTTTTTTTTTTTTTTGGCACATGATTTCCCACAACCCTCCGCGGCTGTGAGGTCGCGATCGGGGGAGCGCTTGCAACGTCTGTGGATTTTTAGTATGATCAGAGACGGTCAATGTTAGTGTGATGCACGGGACACGCCACAAGAACTATGCCACAAGCTAACACGGATGTAAAAGTCGTTTCGGTTTGGGACGTTACCTGGCTGAGGCTGCAGGGTAGCCGCGGCAGGGCTCGCTTCTACCGCGCGTGTACTGAAGTTGGACCAGTACAAACCTCACGGTAGCCCCAGCGCAAGGATGACACGCAAATTCGTGAAGCGGTCTGTGCTTTTGCCACAAGGCTAGCGGTTCCCTTCCTCCTGACGATGCTATGGGGGCGCCAGGCCGTGACGTCAGAGGCTTTTTGTGCCCCATCTCCCGGTTCACCCGGAAAGTGGATGAGTTTTTGGGCGCTCCTCCCCAGGTCGTGACGTCATAGGTCCTAATGTTTCCTGTTAACCCCGCAGGTCAGCAATTGGATGATGAGATTTAAGCCGTCCCCTTCTGGGCCCTCTCTTGGTGGCGTCATCCGCTGCCTGCCGTGACACAACAATGGTTGGCAGGGTCATTTATTGAGCGCTTGCTGTGTGCAGGAGAAGGAAAGTGTGGTCTCAAGTCCCGAGTAGGGTAATTCGTCAATTGCCGGCCTTGTCCCTTCCAGTGTTTTTCTTGGTTTTAACTTGGTGCATCGGTCCACTGGAGGGGACAGGCTCCCCAGACCGCACACCAAGGACTGGCAGGGTGGACAGGACTCTGCAGGCCAGTGCCCGGGCTACGTGCAAACTGTGTGCACGTGGCCCTGCAGCAGAGCCGTAGCCTCAGGTAGGTGACTTCGGAGTGGCCCGTGAAGCCCTAGCACGTCTAATGTCCCAGTGTGCAGGAGAGGCTTTCTTCCTTAGACATCTTACAAATGACTGTGCCCGCACATTCACTGAGTGCCTGCTGTACCTCAGGGGCTTGCACCTGTTGGTCTGAAACGACGCAGGGACTGGCCAGCACAGGAAGTGTGGCCAGCCAGACCTAATGGGGACTGGGGACCCTTAAGGCACCGGGGCCTGTGGAGCACTAGAGAGACAGCCGTGGGCACTGTGGGCCAGTCTGGCCTCACTGCATGCTGGCACCTGCAGGGACAAAGGGAGACACCCTAGTGATGTCAAGCCTCTTCTACAGTGACCTGGAGGTGGCAAAAACCTCCCAGACCCAACTTCCAGATTTCATAACATTCTCTCTCTCTCTCTCTCTCTCTCTTTCTCTCTCTCTCTCTCTTTCTCTCTCTCTCTTTTTAAAAACCGATACTGGGGATTGAACCCAGAACCTTCACGCTAAGCTGCACCTCCAGCCTCAGCCTTGTAGAGTGCTGTGATTTATAGGCCTGTGCCACCAGACCCTGCTCTATTTATTATTTTTTATTCTGAGAATAAAAATGGGGGCATAGCTTAGCAGTTGATTCCCCAGAACCACCTAAACTGGGCATGGTGATGCACGCCTATAATCCCAGCACTTGGGAAGCTGAGGATTGCTGCGAGTCCAAGGCCAGCCTGGGCCACAGAGTGAGGCCCTGTCTCAAAAAGAACTCTTTTAAAATTTTGAGACAAGCTCTTACTGAGTAGCCCAGGCTGAGCTCAAACTTCTGATCATCCTGCCTCAGCCTCCTAGAGTGCTGAGATGACAGGCCTGTGCCTGTCTTTTCATTTTTTTCCTGGTTTATAAAATGTCCTGCATACAGTAGGTGCTAAATAAACACACACATTGTTACGGATCGTCCTCCCCAGGTCTTACTGAGTGTAAAGAAAGAAAACTGTTGTCTTTCCGAAGACAGTCCTGGCCTGATGCAGACTCAGCCTCTTTGCAGGAAGGTTTGGGAGCCTCATACTTGAGGCAAAGCAGGGCTGCCAGATTCCCTGGAAAAGCAACGCCGTTGGGTTGGTGGCCCATGCCTGTCATCCCAGCACCCTAGTGGGCTGAGGCAGGAGGATCAAAATTTCAAGCCCAGCCTGGCTGACTTAGCAAAACAGTGCTTCATAATATAAAATAAAGGAAAAAGGGATGTGATGTGTAAATTTAGAAAAATAGAAAAAGGAAAAAGAAAAGGATTGAGGATGTAGCTCAGTATGAGGGTTCATTCCTCACTACCAAAAAAAAAAGTTCTGGCCACCACTTGGGATGCCTGAGCATGCAGAATGTAGGCAATATTGTTATATATATGTATTTTGAGACAGGGTCATATTCTGTAGCCCAGCCTGCTCCTAAACTCACTATGTGGCTTAGGCTGGCCTTGGGCACAAAGCAGTCCTCCTGCCTCAGCCTCCCCAGTGCTGGGATTACAGGCATGCGCCACCAAACCCAGCTTATGTGGTGCTGGGGAATCGAACTCAGGGCCTTGCACCAGCAAGGCAAGCACTTTAACCCCTGTGCCATTCCTCCAGCCCTATGGGCAATATTATGAAATAATGAAACAGGAAACTTAACTCCTTAAAAAAAAAAAAAAACTACATTTGGCTGGGCCTAGTAGTGCAGTCCTATAAGCCTAGCACTCTGGGAGGCTGAGGCAGGAGGATCACAATTTAGAGCTCTGACTGATCAACTTAGCAACTTAGAGAGATCCTATCGGAAAATCAAAAATCAAAAACGGTGTGCCCACATAGCTCAGTGTGAAGGGCCTGGGTTGGATCCTCAGGGCAACAAAATTGTATACATGTTCAAGCATCTCCAGATGTCTACAGTATCAGACAGTTACACCCTCTACTACCAAGAAACTGAAACAGGAAACTGCTATGTGTGCCTGGAGCAGAGAGAGCAAGTGGGAACATGGGGGCAGAAAACATTAGAGCACCTGGTAGGGACAGATAGGGACAGATCGCAGAAAGCCTGCAAGACAGCTTTGTTGAGGGGTCCGTGGGGAGCCAGGACTGCATGCGAATCCCAAAACTGCCTGAGTATGTGGCTCCCCCTGGTGGATATTTAGGTATTGCGTTGTCATTTGCTGTCCTTATCACCATTCCGGCTGCAGCGATTGGTCCACCCTGGACAGCATCCGTGCAGGGCTGGATGCTCCATCCACCCCAAATGCTCCTCCGAGCCCTGCAGGTCTCCCCAAGGGTCATTGTGACAAACCCGTGAGTGTCCAGGGCGAGGGAACAGAGGCTTCAGCCCTTTCTTTGAAGATAAAAGCAGAGAGGTCCTCAGGCTCCAGTTTCCAGGACAAAATTCCAGAGAGTCTCATGTCTGTTGACTCACTCAGCTCTTATCTGAGAGGCAGGCGCCTTCCGAGGGATCTGCAAACACACCTGTGATCCTGCGGTGCTGGGGCGGGACCTGGGGCATGCGTGGTTGGCAAGCACCACTGAGCTGCACACCAGCTCTTTAATTTTTGTTTTTGTTTTTGTTTTTGTTTTTCTTTTTGAGACAAGGTCTTGCTCTGAAGCCCAGGCTGGTCCTGAACTCACTATGGAGCCCAGGCTGGCCTTGGACTTACGGCAATCCTCCTGCCTCAGCCTCCCCAGTGCTGGGATTACAGGTGTGCGCCACCATACTCAGCTTATGTGGTGCTGTGAACTCGAGTACTTAGTGCTTGACTTAGTGCTTGCTAGGCAAACAGTTTAACTGTGCCAGCAAATGTGAGCAGAGGGGCTATTCCTCCAGTTCTTTAATAAAATTTTTTTGGTTCAGTTAGGTTCTGTGGGGCAGTCCTATAATTTCAACACTGTGGGAGGCTGAGGCAGAAGGACTGCAAGTTCCAGCCCTGTGTGGGTAATTAGCTGCTTAACAAGACCTTATTGGGGCTGGAGGAAGGACACAGTGGTTAAAGAGCTTGCTTTGCAAGCACAAGGCCTTGGGTTTGATTCCCCAGTACTACATACAGGTGGTGCATGCCTGTTTCCTAGCACGTGGGAGGCTGAGGCGGGTGGATTGTTGTGAGTCCAAGGCCAGCATGGGCTACAGAGTGAGACCACGTCTCAAAATAAACTAAAATTAAAAAAAAAAATGTGCTGGGAGTGTGGCTCAATGCAAAGATCCAGGCTCAGCCAGCCCCACACACCAATATACAAAAGACAGCACCATGAGTTGTAAAGTTGAAATCGGAAATGATTAAAAGGAAAGTCTGTTCTGTCTGTCAGTAGCACACGTGTGGCTCATGCTGCCTAAGGAGGCTGCGGCAGAAGGGTCACAGAGTCCCCATGAACCCAGCCACCCTGTGCCTCCGCCACTGGACTGCAGCTCTGCCACTGGACCCAAGCTGGTCTTCCTACATGCTCATGGAAACACTGGTGGGGGCCCCCTTGTGCATGGTACCCATAATAGTCCCTGTGTACTCAGCAGCAGCAAATGTGAGCAGAGGGCCCACAGGCTCAGTGCAGAACACGTGTTGTCCAGCCTGGACAGCAGTGAGCTGCCCTCTTCCCAAGACCCAAGTGACACTGTTTACTGGAAAGGTAAGGTTTTGCCTAAAACCAGCCAGCTGGGACTCACACTGTGGGAGGGGGAGCGGAGTCATGTTGCGGAGAGCAGGGCTGGTCATCTCTAAGCTGTCCAGGGGTCAGGCAGATCCTGGTCAGCCCTGTCCAACTCGTACTCATGCTTCAAAACTCCATGTCCTGTGCTTCCTTCTGACCAAACAGGTTTTTTTTTTTTTTCTTTTGAGACAGAGTTTAGCTAAGTAGGCCATGCTGGTCCTAAACTCACTATGGTGTCCAGGTTGGCCTCAAGTTTACAGCACTCTACCTGCCTCAACCTCCCCAGTGCTGGGATTATGAGTGTGGCTATCATTCCCAGTTTATGTGGTGCTGGGGAATTGAACTTGGGGTCTTACGCTTGTTAGGCAAGTGCTGTAACCACTGTTCTGTTCCTCCAGCCCCAACAAAGCAGATTTCCTTGAACACGTTTAGAACAGAGGCCCCACTTGTCCTCCCCTTTCCTCCAAATCCAGACTCCCTCCTTCTGGTCCCCAGGTGCTCACAGGGGTGTGGGAAGGGCAGGTATGTCTATGACTGGTTTTCTGCTCCCAGGGATGGGCAGGGCCAGCACTAAGGCACCTCAGGAGCCAGGGTCCTCCACTGAGGGCCTGTCACAGAGGACATGGGACTTTTTTTTTGAGACAGGGTCTCTGTAGCCCAGGCAGGTCCTGCCTGAAGTCACTGGTGTAGCCCAGGCTGGCCTTTGACTCAGGACAATCTGCCTGCTTCAGCCTCCAGAGTGCTGGGATTACAGGCATGTATGTGATGTTGGAGGATTAAACTCAGGGCCTTATACGATCTGAAGAGAAACCAGAGTATATTAAACTCGGCCTTATGTTTGCAAGGCAAGCACATTCACCATTGTGTCATTCTTCCAGCCCCCCACCCCACACATACCTTTTGAGACAGGGTTTTTGCTCTGCAGCCCAAGCTGATCCTGAAATCACTGTGGAGCCCAGACTGGCCTTGGACTCAGGCAGTCTTCCTACCTCAGCATCCCGTGTGCTGAGATTACAGGCATGCATCACCACGCCTGGCTTATGTGGTACCGGGGAATCAGACTCAGATACTTAGTGCTTGCTAAGCAAGTGCTTTAACTGCTGAGCCATTCCTCCAGCCCAGGCCCCAACTCCTTTTTTGAGACAGGGTCTCACTCTATAGTCCAGGCTGCTCCTGAACTCACTGTGTAGCCCAGGCTGGCCTTGAATAAACTAACGGCAGTCCTCCTGCCTCATCCTCCCAAATGCTGGGATTACAAACATTTGCCGCCACACCGGTTATGTGGTTCTGGGGAGTCAAACTCAGGACCTTGCCCTTGTTGGGCAAGTGCTCTAACTGCTGGGCCATTCCACCAGTCCCGTGGCAGAGGACTTCTGATAAGCATGCAGGTAAAGGGATGAAAAAACATTACCGAATGAGTTTATTCCTTTAGTTTTCATGGGATTTTGGGGGAAGGGACAGATGCTCCCTCTGTAGGCCAGGCTGGTCCTGAACTCACTGTGTAGTCCAAGCTAGCCTCTAACTCACAGCAATCCTCCTGCCTCAGCCTCCTGGGATTAAGGTGTACAGCACCACACCTGGTTAATTTTTATGTTTCTGGGAAATTGAACCCAGGACCTTGCTCATGCAAGGCAGACACTCTAACCCAAAGCAGTGCCTCCAACCACCTGGCTAATTGTTATGTGGTGCTAGGGAATCGAACCCAAGGCTTGTGCATGCTAGGTAAGCACGCTAGCCACGGAGCTACACTCCCAGGCTGCCCATATTTTATTTTTGATTTTTTTTTTTTTTTTTAAGACAGGGTCTTGCTCTGTAGCCCAGGCTGGTCCTGAACTCACTGGCCTGTAGCCCAGGCTGGCCTTGGATCTCAAGACAATCTACCTGCCTCGGGTTCCCAAGTGCATTACAGGCATATGCCACCATGCCCAGCTTTAGGTGGTACTGGGGAATCGAACTCTGGGCCTTGTGCTTACAAGGTCAGTGCTTTAACCACTGTATCATTCCTCCAGCCGTTAAAAAATTTTTTTTTTTTTTTTAAATTTTGAGACAAGGTTTTGACCTGTATTCCAGGGTAGTCCTGAACTTCCTATGTAGCCCAGGTTGACCTTGAATCTATGCCACCTCCCCTTCCTCAGTCTCCCGAGTGCTGGCATTACAGGTGGGCATCACCATGCCCAGCTATTCAGTTTTGATTTGAGATAGTGTCACTGAGTCTCTGAGATGCCCAGGCTGGGGTCACACTTGCAGTCCTCCAGCCTCAGCCTCCCAGAGTGCTGGGATTACAGGTGGGCACCACCGCACTTGTTGAGTGCCCATGGTATTCCTGGTCTGGTGATCTTGGCAGCTGCAGTGCCACCCCGTGTTAACGCCTGTAAGTGGCAGAGGCTGGGTTTATATTTGCACCCAAAGCGTCCCACCAAATGCCAAAAGGTAAACGAAGACCCAGAAAGGGTGGGAGAGATCATTAGGAGCTCTTAGCAGGCAGCAGGGAGCGGGCGGGAGTGCGATGCCTTGGTAGCCCGGAGCCCCCTGCCTCAGTTTCCCGCGGTGACGGGGTGGCTCCGCAGGGCCGGGCTGGGGCTCTGCGCGTGGACTCAGGGGCTCAGGAAGTCTGCGGCCTCAGGAATTCGGCGCTTTCGGGCCTTATAAGGACATTTGCACTCCGAGCCAATCAGCAGCCGTGGGTGGCGCCGCGGCTAAGTCCCGGGCGAGCGCCCGCCGGCGTCCCGCCGTCCCGTCCCATCGCCGCGTCCCGTCGCGCGTCCCGGCCCGTGCCGCCGGCCATGAGCGCCACTCAGTTCAACAAGGGGCCGTCGTACGGGCTCTCGGCCGAGGTCAAGAACCGGGTGAGTGCGGGTGGCAGGCTGTGGGCAGGGTCGCCCCGCGCGATCGGAGACGGGTGTCCCGCTCCGGCCTGACCCCCGCACACCGGGGGTCGACCCGAGGCCGGGCGGGGCGTGCCCGGTGAGGCTCCCCGAAAACCCGACCCGCTGCAGCTGCCGGGCCCGCGGATGCCAGCGCCGGAGCCGCCCCCCGCCCCGCCCTGCCCCTGGTCGCTTTCGGGGGCGCTGCCCTCGGGCGGGTGGGGCGGGTCCTGGGAGAGGGAACCCCGCGGGAACCCCCTGCTCGCACCCGCGCCCCCGACGGCGGCGGTCGCTGCGCTCCGGCCCCATCTCTTGGACTTAAGGGGACAGTCCTCTCATCGCGACCCTGACACGTAACGTACCGGGCTTGTCACCCGGAATCCAGAGCGGGGCGGGGACGACGACGACGACAACAACAAGGACACGTTCTCACGCTGCGGGTCCGGGCTCGGAGCGGGACGGGCGCCTCTGGGACCCCGCAGCAGGGTCCGGGGAGAGCGGGGCGATCCCACGCGCACGGGCCCCACGCTGCAGGGAGCTTCCAGCGGCGGAGGTGGCCGTCGTTCCCGGGCACGGCCCGCCCCCACCCCCCAGGCACCGGGGAATGTGACCTCACCGTGGGGCCTGCCTGGGCACGCCGGGGGCACAGCCCGCCGCCTCCGCCGCTCACCTGCTCCGTGGGAGGGCCGGCTTCTCCGCTGTCACGGGGCCCCCTCGGCGGCCTCTGACATCCCGGGCGCGGCGTGGCGAGGAGGAGGAGGGCGAAGGACCGGGCAGGGTCCCAGCCAGCCCGAGCGCCATCCCTCGGCTGGGGCACTTGGTTCACACACAGATTGCAGTCCTGGTTTGCATCGGGCGCAGAGAGGTGGCTCCGCTGCTCGGAAACACAGTTTCCACGTGGTGAAAGCCAAGACGCGGTTCGGAGCTGTGGATTCCGTGCTCGAGGCTTTATTGGGGGTCGCGGGGACAGCGGGCGTGGGACGGACAGGCGGGCGCGGCCCCACGGGCCTCGCTTCTGGCTGGCCCCGGTTTGCCCGGCTGGAAGGAGTGCGGGCGCCGCGCTGGCCGCCTGGCCTGCTCCAAACCGCTGCCTCGAATTGCAACCGAATTGCCCGTGGCTTCGAGCGCACACCGGCGCACGTTACCCCGGAGGCCGCTCTGCGAGGTGCCGTGCCTCAGTTGGCCTCGGCAGGCCGCGGCGTCGGGGTGATGGCCGCGGGGGCGTCGCCCGCTGGGAGCAGCTGGTCCTGATTTAGCGGCGGAGGCCGAGGCCACATTCCCGGCGGTTTGCGGTGCGCTGGAATGTGCGGCCGGCGGGGGCGGGGCCGGCGGGGGCGGGGCCGGCGCGTTCTTCGCCCCGGTCTCCTGCAAGCGCTTCGGGTACCCGGGGTTTGCCCCATCCTGGGTCGGGGCGCTCTGGAAAGACCCGTAAGTGGAGCTTTATGGGAGAGCGTTATGCAGACCATTCCAAACCGAGGCGGGAGACTGAGGCTCAGACACCAGTGGCGCCCACGCTTGCCGCGAGTGGGCGAGGAGCTGGGGCGGGGAACCTGGCCAGGCGAGGACAGACCTTGGGCCTGGGCCTGAGGGGGAGGGGACTAAAGAGACGAAGAGGAAGAGAAGGAAGGGACGTGTTGTGCTTTTTCCCTTCTTTCACGGTTGTTTTTTTTTTTTTTGTTTTGTTTTGTTTTTTGTTTTTGTCTTTTTGGTGTTTTGGCTGTGGCGTACCGGGGCTAGAACCCAGTGTCTTCACAATGAACTCTATCCCAGCCTTTATTTTTTTTTCAACATTTTTATTTTGATACAAGTTCTGGCAAAATTGCTAAGTTGCTCAGGCTGGTGGAACTCATGATCTTCCTGCCTCAGCCTCTGTAAGTGCTGGCTCACGGGTGCTCAGTGTTAGAGCGCCCCTGGGCTCAATCCCTAGTAACAGCAGAAGGGGGAAAACAACAAAAAAACAGTAGTGGCTCTGTCACACTGTCCTCAGGACAGGCTGTCCGGGTTGGGGATCCACTGCAGACCTCTGTCCTTTCTCAAAGGAGAAAAGGCGTGTCATCCCAGCAGTCAGGGAATCTGAGATAGGACGATTACATTTATTTTTCCTAGGGATTGAACTCCGGTCATTCACACTGAGCTATATCACCAGTCCATTTTATTTTTTTGTGAGACAGAATCTCATTAGTCACTAAGTGGAAGGGCTGGGGGAATGGCGCAGGGTTACAGCACCTGCCTACCAAGCACAAGGCCCCAACTTCGATTCCCCAGCATCACATAAACTGGGCGTGGTAAAGCACGCGCCTGTGATCCCAGCACTTCGGAGGCAGAGGCTGTGGCTGAGGCAGGATTGCCATGATTCCACGGCCAAGCTGGGCCATCTAGTTAATTTGGGAGCAGACTGGGCTACAGAGCAAAACCCTATCGCAAAAAAAAAAAAAAAAACAAATAAATCACTAAGCTGAGGCTTGTATCAGCTTTGCAGTCCTCCTGCCTCGGCTTCCCAGAATGCTGGATGACAGGCTTTTATCTTTTATTTTTGAGACAGGTAGGCCAGGTTGGCCTCAAACTCGCAGCAGTCCTCCTTCCTCTGCCTCTAGAGTGCTGGGATTGCAGGAATGCACCACCGCATGTGGGTCTGGGAAATCGAACTCAGGGCCTTGCGCTTGCTGGGCAAGCAGTATGTCCACGATGCTATTCCTCCAACACAGGCTTTTTCTCCTTAGAAGAGGGCGGGGTCGCTGAGCCGCCCCTCCCCCTGACATATGATACTGTTTACATGTTGTCCAGTGGCCAAGGCACTCACCTGGCATGCCAAAGGCCCCGGGTTTGATTCTTCTAGCTCCGCATATGAGTTAGCCCGGTGTGGTGATGCATACCGAAGTCTCAGAACTCAGGAGGCCGAGGCAGGAGGATTGCCATGAGTTCCTTCAAGGCCAGTCTGAGCTACATAGTGAGTTCAGGACCAGCGTAGACTACAGAGTGAGACCCTGTTTCATAAATAAATGAAAACAAAAAAAAAAACAAGTGTATGTTTTTATTTCAAAAATAGACTCAATCTGCAAGTTTTCTGGACTGGGCTAGAACTGGTGATCCTCCTGCCTCAGCTCCCTAAGTGCTGGAATTACGGGTGTAGAGCGGCTCCTGGCCACCTTCCCAAGGACCAGCCCTGGGTGGAGAGTGCCTCCCTCACTCTCTGGAACCCAGCTAGCTCCCAGCTCCTCAGCTTTCTCTGGTCTCAGAGGCTGCCCGGAGACCCAGTGGGTGTGTGTCTCACAGAAGCCAGACCTTAAGCCGAGAGACAGATTGCAGCCTGGCACAATGGATAAGGTGTCTGACACCCATCGGAACAAAGAAGTGCCTTGCATAAGAGTGGCGATAAAGGCTGGGGCACAGTACAGCGGGCGGGGACCAGGGCGAAGGGGCGCGGGTGGAGGGGGAGTCTAGTTGTCTCTGACAGGACTGAAGGGAGGGACCTAGCACTGTTCACATGTGAGTCAGCAGGAATAGTTTGCAAAGGTCCTGAGGCAGAAATCAGTGGGGCTGGTTCTGCAAAAAGAAATTCAGCAGATGCTCAGTAGGTTGGACATAAAATCCTACATAACCCCACTGCCCTGGAACATACTGTCAAGGAAAGGAAGACAGGTGGCCAGACAGCACTGGTGTAGCAGCAGGACAAAAAGAAGGAACATAGGCCAGGCATCCACAGATGGACATAGGGACAGAGAGCAAGGTCTATACACATGCTGGAATAGTATTCGGTCCAGAAAAAGACCAAAGACATCACTCACAGTGAAAGACAAGCAGGCACAGAAGGACACACAGCACGTGACTCCGTGGATGGGAAATGTCCAGCACAGGCAGGCTCGTGGGTGCTAGGGCCTGGGGAGGGAACGGGCCTTGCTTTCTTTTGGAGTGGTGGAATGTTCTGGAACTTGATTGAGGTAGAGTTCACACACCATTGTGAGGACTTAATGTTGCTAGAGTTTGCACTTTTCAGTGTCAGTGTGGCGTGGGTGCCAGTGTGTGAGACACAGCAAGTAGGTCGGGTCGGAGGGGCAGATCCCACCAGTTTGTACTGCATATGTACTTTAAAATTTTTTTTTGTTCTTTTTGAGACAGTCTCACTATGTAGCCGAGGCTGAACTTGAACTTGCAGTCCTCCTTCCTTAGCCTTCCGGGGTGCTGGGATTCCAGGCCTGTGCCATCTGGCTCAGTTTGAGATTCTTATTTTCTTTTTGTGAGACAGAGTCTTACTCTGTAGTCCAGGCTGGCCCTGAACTCACTGTGTAGCCCAGAGTGGGCTTGGACATACGGTAATCCTCCTGCCTCAGCCTCTAGAGTGGCTGGGATGACCGGCCTGCACCACCATGACTCATTTACAAGTATAATTTGTTAAGAGCTGACCTGAGACCCCTGGGAGTGGGGAGCCCCCGGGCCCGGCTCGCCTCCCCTCAGAGGCATCTGCAGAGGGCACCTGGCCTGCTCAACCCCGTTTCCTCTGCTCCTCCAGCTCCTGTCCAAGTATGACCCCCAGAAGGAAGCCGAGCTCCGCAGTTGGATCGAGGGACTCACAGGCCTCGCCATCGGCCCTGACTTCCAGAAGGGCCTCAAGGATGGAGTCATTTTATGCACGTGAGTGAACAACCGGGTGGGTCCCCTGGGCTCGTTGGCAGTGGGTTGTGCCCACATGCTGCAGTTGGGTCTTTCTCGCCTATCTGTGTCGAATCTCATTGCTTGGGCTTTTCTTTTCTTGGCTTTTTTTTGAGACATGGTTTTGCTCTGTAGCCCAGGCTGGCCTCAGACTCATGACAATCCTCCTGCCTCCGCCTCCTGTGTGCTGGGATTCTAGGCTTGCGACACCACACCCAGTTTATGTGGTGCTGGGAAATCGAACTGGGGCCTCGAGCTTGCAAGGCTCCAGCCCCCTTGGCGGTGTGTTTGTGGGCTGGGAGGGGTGGGGGTGGTGCTGGGGTGAGCGCAGGGCCTTTGCATGGGTCGGTTGAGTGGTCACTGTTGAGCCACATGGCCTTGCTAAGCCATGCGGGCTGGGCTCAGGTGCAGGCTCCTCCTGCCCGCACCCACGAGTGGCTGAGACGCCAGGCAAACGACCTGCCACGGACTTTGTCTTGCACCTCGGGCAGTGAGCACCTCTACCTGACCCTGTCCTTTCTGGGAGAGCTAGGGATGTGTCTTCCCGGTGACACTGTATTCAACCAGACTGTCATTCAGATGGTCCGTGATTTTGCACATTAAAAATTGTAACAGAGCCAGGCCCAGCAGTGCAAGCCTCCAGGAGGTGGGAGCAGGAGGATGGCAACCCTGAGCCTGGCTGGGGTGATTTAAACACTGCGAGGCCCTGTATCAGAATAAAAATAATTTTAAAATGGAGGAGGCTGGGGATATAGCTCAGGGTGAAGGTCCTAGCTCCCACCCCTAGTACCACAGGGAAACAGAGGCCCGGGCAGGCAGCGAGACTGTCTAGGAAGCCCGGGCTGGTCTGTGAGACTCTTCTGTCCCCTCCTGTGTGTTCTCCTAGGCTCATGAACAAGCTGCAACCAGGCTCAGTTCCTAAGATCAACCGCTCCATGCAGAACTGGCACCAGGTAAGGGACCAGCGGGTAGTGGGGAAAGGTCAGGGCCTGCACCCGTTGCCCGGGATGGCCGACTGAGGCCCAGCAACCCTCCCCTGTCTCCTCCCAGCTCGAAAACCTCTCCAACTTCATCAAGGCCATGGTCAGCTACGGCATGAACCCTGTGGACCTGTTCGAGGCCAATGACCTGTTCGAGAGCGGAAATATGACACAGGTCCAGGTGTCTCTGCTTGCTCTTGCTGGGAAGGTAAGGCCCGGAGAGAGGCAAGAGCTTGTCTGGAGTCCTGCAGCAAGGAAGGTGCCCCAGAATTCCTAGCCTGAGCCCTGGGAGGCCAGGGAGGCAGGGACCAAGGATCCCCATCGTGTCCCAGAGTCCACATCCCTGCCTGCACCTCCCCAGATGCACAGTGGGGGCAGGTTGGGGGTCCTGCCATCCTTCGGTGATCTGCCCAGTCCCCCTTCTCCTCCCCCATAGGCCAAAACTAAGGGGCTGCAGAGCAGTGTGGACATTGGGGTCAGGTACTCAGAGAAGCAGCAGCGGAACTTCGATGATGCCACCATGAAGGCTGGCCAGTGTGTCATCGGACTCCAGGTGATGCCGGAACCTGCAGGACGTGGTGACCCTGGCACAGCGGGGAGGGCGTCAGTGCCTGATGGGGGTGGGCTCACCTCTGTCATCACTGTCTTGCAGATGGGGACCAATAAGTGTGCCAGCCAGTCTGGCATGACAGCCTACGGCACCCGGCGGCACCTCTATGACCCTAAGAACCACATCCTGCCCCCCATGGACCATTCGACCATCAGTCTCCAGATGGGGACCAACAAGTGTGCCAGCCAGGTGGGCCCGCCTGCACCCCACCACCCCCCATCTTGTCCCTGAGGGCCGGCCTGCATATCCCCTGCCCTGCCTTGCCAGGGTATGCCTGGAAAAGTATTGACCTCAGTTGTACCTCAGTTTCCCACAGAGGATTGCCCAAAATTCCCCTCAATTCTTGAATTCTGAAATATCCCAGGAAGCTGGGCCTGGTGGCATGCACATGTCATCCCAGGGCCCTGGGAGGCTGAGGCAGTAGCATTGCAAGTTCGAGCAACTTGGTGACTGTGTAAGACCCTGTTTCAAAATATAAAAAAAAAAGAAAAAAATGTCTAGGGGTGTAGCTGAGCACTCAATAGAGGAATCAAAAGGCTGGAGGAATAGCTCAGGAGTTAGAGTGCTTGCCTAGAAAGCCCAGTCCAAGGCCATGGGTTTGATTCCCCAGCACCACATAAACTGAGTGTGGTGGTGCATACCCATGATCCCAGCACTCCGGAGGCTGAGGCAGGAGGATTGCTGTGAGTTCTAGGCCAGCCTGGTCTACAGAGGGAATTCAGGACCAGCCTGACTACAGAGTGAGACTCTGACTTTAAAAAAAATTTTTTTAAAGAAAAAGAAAAAGAATTCTGTGGTGGCACATACCTGAAATTTCAACACTTAAGAGGCTGAGGCAGGAGGTTCACAAGGTCAAGTGCGGTTTAGACCACATAGTGAGACTGTCTGAAAAAGGAGAAGCAGAAGAGGAAGAAAAGACCCTACAATTGTCATTTTTTTTTTTACCGAGCGGAGAATAGGTGTCTTTGAAATAATTTTGGAGCCCTCAAATCTTCTTGAGGTCTCAGCTCCCACTGGAGGAGCTTCCTGGCTGGCAGGGGAGAGAGTAGACCGTCCTGGCTGCCTTTTGAGTGTTTAGAGAGAGGTACTGAGTAAATTCACTTACCATACTCAGAAGAGTATCTGGGCTTGTCTCAAACTTGCGATCCTCCTGTCTCAGCCTCCCTAAGTGCTGGGATACTAACCCTGTACCACCGCGGAGGACCATAGTGGGATCTTGTACCTGGGTACAGAGCCTGGGAGGAAATGGCCTGTGAACTCGGGGCATCGTTTTCTCGTCCTTGCTTGTGCTCTGACTGCTTCCCTGCTCCCTCCAGGTGGGCATGACGGCTCCGGGTACCCGACGGCACATCTATGACACCAAACTGGGCACAGACAAGTGTGACAACTCTTCAATGTCCTTGCAGATGGGCTACACACAGGGTGCCAACCAGAGCGGCCAGGTCTTTGGCCTCGGCCGGCAGATCTATGACCCCAAGTATTGCCCACAAGGCCCTGCGGCTGACGGAGCCTCCTCAAGCCCTGACCCCTTTCTTGATGAAGAATCAAAGTTTTACCCTTTCTGCCAGGAGCAGGGCTACTGACTCGCCGGGTGTGCTGGCTGCTGTGTCTTTGCTCTTCTGGGTTGGGCTTTCTCCTTTTGCGGTGCTGGGGCTGGAGCCTGGGGCCTTTGTGCTGAGCTACGGCCCAGCTCATTTTTATTTTTTGATTTTGAGACAGGATCTTGCTAAGTTGCTACATTGCCCGGTTGAGCTCTAATTTGGGATCCTCCCGCCTCAGCCTCCCAGAGTGTTGGGGTTATGGGCTTGTGCTACCAGGCCCTGCTTTTATTTTTATTTTTTATTTTTCCTTTTTAAAACATTTTCGGTGCTGCTGGGTTGGATGGGACTGGGCAGTAGGGGACTCTTGTCCCGCTTCCTATCTTCATACCCTTGCTGGATTGAGCCAGCTGGCAGGGGAGGGATTGACTGGGTGAGATCAAGAAACTGCATGGTGGGGGTGGGGGTCCCAGGCTGCAGGTTTCCTCGGCAGCCTTTTGGGCCAAATGGTATAGGGGAAGCTACCAGGGAAAGAGGGGGAGGATCTGGCCCCCAAAGACTTCCTGTTTTCTCATCTCTTCCTCATTGCCTTGAGATTTCAGTAACCACAGAAGTTTCAGGCAATTTAAATGAAATAAAGCAATGGAGTTGTTTTCCTTTTTTTCCCCAGAGGGATGTGATGGGTACATGTAAACGGATCCCCTGGAAAAGGGTCAGGCCCTAGCCCTAAAATGTTGTGGGTGTCTTGAGAAGACCAAACCCTGAGGTGAACAGTGCTGATCCTTTCCTGGCAAGACGAGAAAATAAAGCTTGACTGGTTGAAGCGCCGGAGGACACCCCTTCAGGCCCGCCTTCCACTTTTGGGCCTGAGGTGGGTTTAAAGACCTTTCGTTTCTCTCCCTTCTGGGCCCGACAAACTGTACTCGCTCCTCTGCTCACTCCGTCCTGCCCTTGTTCCCCTTCCCAGGGGCCCTGGACCATGAGATAATGTGAAATATCTATGTGGACCAAAAGCAATAAAACCAGCTTCTCTGTTTTTAAGAAAAGGTGCCTGAGGGCTGGAGTTCTACCATCTGGATGTGTGTGGGGTTTGCTTTGATCATTTTCAGGATCCTGGGAGGTCTGGGAAGAGAGACAACCAGAAGGCAAGAGTCACAGCCTTAGGGAAAGGAGAAGAAATTGAGGCTGGGGGCTGAGGGTGTAGCTCAGCAGTTGGAGGGCTTGTGTAGCACACAGGAGAACCTGATTTGATTCCCCAGTACCACATAAACCCAGTGTGGTGGTGCACACCTGTCATCCCAGCACTTGGAGAGGCTGAGGCAGGAGGGTTGCTGTGAGCTCAAGGCCAGCTTGGGCTACAGTGAATTTGGGACCAGTCTGGCCTACACAGCGAGACCCTGTCAAACAAAAGTGGACAAAAACAGAAAAGAAACAAGTCCAAAGCTATACAGTGAATCTGGGTTGAGTTGCAGGAACCTGGGGTAGGGGTCCCTGGTAGGCTGCTGCACAGCCTCAGGCCTGTGGCCGCCAGCCTGGAATTCCTTCCCTGAGGATTTCCTTGGAGCTGCTCTCTTTTCAACTCTCGTCTTTCCTGTCGCCTACACCTTGTTACTGTCACCAAGAACTGGTGAAATACGCCCAGTTTCAAGAGCAGGGAATCACTGTGAGTGGGGAATCTCCCTCCCTAAGACTAATCTTCAAATGTTAGGGATCCCCTCCTGTTGCCTGCCATTACCAAGCCCACTCTAAGACCCCAGGAATATGTATTTGGGACATAGGACTTGAGTTGAAACCCTTCCTTTTTTTTTTTTTTTTTCCCTTTTCTGGACAGGGAATAAAACTCAAGATCCTGTAACTGAGCTACATTCACAGCCCTTATTATTTTCATTTGTTGAGATTTTCATTTGTAGCCCAGGCCAGCTTTCACTAGTGGCAATCCTCCTGCCTCAGTTTCCCTAGTGCTGGGATGACAGGCTTGTACCACCACCATACCCAGTTTATGTGGTGTTGAGGAATTGCTGGGAAAGTGTTCCAACCACTATGCCATTCCTTCAGCCCCCTTGATACTTATTTATGTGTCTGTGAGACAAGATCTCTCTCTGTAGTCAGGCTGGTCCTGAACTCACTGGGTAGTCCAGGCTGGCCTCAAACTCACAGCAATCCTCCTGCCTCCGCCTCTGAGTGCTGGGATTACAGGCATGTGCCACCTTGCCCGGTTTATATGGTGCTGGGGAATCAAACCCAGGGCCTTGCGCTTGCTAGGCAGTTGCTCTAAGCTATGTGCTACTCCTTTAGCCTGATTTTGATTTTTTCAAAAGGTAATTATTTGAGGCAGCATTTCACTCTGAACTCACTATATAGCCCAGGCTGACCTGAACTCATGGCAATTCTACCTCAGCCTCCCTAGTGCTGGGATGACAGGTGTGGGACACCACACCCAGCTATTATGTGGTGCTGAGGGATCAAACTAGAGGCTTAGGGCTTCCTAGGCAAGGACTCTAACCAGGGACCCATGCCCCCAGTCCAAGTGTGAAAGTTTCAGTCTTTCTGCCTCAGCCTCCCAGAATTCTGGGATTACAGGCATGGCCACCAAGCCAAGCTTGAACCCCAATTACAGCAGCAGATGGAATCCCACAGTGTTGGGGTGAGTGTGCCTAGGATTCCAGTCGCTGAAAGACATGAAGTAGTGGGGTCTTCTGCAACAGGGGCCGGCAGGATTGCAGGGTGCTTTGCAATGTGGGAAGACAGCCAGGTTTCTCCAAAGACTGCTGTCTCAAGGCGTGTCCTTAGGCCTGGAGCAAACTGGTCACCCTTGCCTTCCCGTGGTGATGCAGCAGAAGGAGCGAGGGCCCTTTAAGAAACCCGGCACTCAGCCCCGGCGGTGATCCCGCCTTCTCCCTGGCGCGCACTTCTCTGAGTGGGCCGCTCTTTGAGTGGCGGGTGCAGAGGCCAATAGCCTCAGTAGAGGGAGCTCGGGGCGGCTGCCGGAGCAGGGAAGAAAAGGGCGGGTGAGATACCGGGTCAAGGAGCTCTGAGGTGTGCGGCTCTTAAAGGGGCCATGCTCCCGGGCCGCTGTCCATCTGAGGGAACGCGGCTGGAGCTGGGGTCCGAAACGGTGAGAGGAACCCACGGAGGGAGGAAGTTGGGAGACTTGAGAATGCCGGGCGGGGGGTTGGGTTTGGCGGAAGCGAGATCCTTAGGAATTAGGGTGTGCTGACTGAGCCGATGCGCAAGGCTCTCCTACCCTTCCTGCTAGTGCTGGTTGGCGGCGGAATTGGTGACTGCCCCAAAGGCGGGAGAAGGGCATCTCGATCCCCGGAGAGGGTCTTTGCCAATTTACACCTGCAGCGCCTCTGCCTCTCAGAAATATGCCCGGCCCTAAATCCCCCTCATCAAAGAAAGAATCTCAGCGTGGATATGTGTGTATGGTTGTTGTGGGGAGAATTCTAGTCCTTATGCGGGTGGCTTATCTTCGGCCACTTTCTGGCTCTCTGGGAGCCTCAGTTTTCCCAGCTGTACAGTAAATTAGCCCAGAGCTGTACTGTCCCACGATAAGTATGAGATCAGGAATCGCTAGTTCCAGGCGCCTCTGTCCTCAGTGGCCGCTTTTCTGGATCCTGCTGTGGAGCGATCGGTGATACGTGAGGCTCTGGCAGATCTGGGGCCTGTGCTCCTCTGGGAGCCCCGTCCCCCCACATCCCGCCGTCGCCGCCGCCGCCGTCTCCTTTTCGGTTCTGAGAATTGAACCCAGCGCTTGTTTTGGTTTCATCATGAGACAAGGGCGCTGATTTGCCGCGGCTAGGCTCGAACTTGCGATCGTCCTGCTTCGACCTCCCAAAATGCTGGGATGATAGGCGTGGGCCACTAGACTGGGTTGACTTGCTCCTTCTAAGTCTCAGTTTCTAATTCTCTACATGAGAACGGTAGTCTAATGTCACACAGCCAGGTAGGTGACATGTTGAGCAAAGTAAATTCTCGTTGGGGTAGTCATTGTGGGTCCGCTGGGTAAGGGGAACCATTCCCGGGGTTTTGGATGAAGCTAGGGGTGTAGAAGACGTTCAGGACCTGGACGCGGTCCCCGGGTGGGGCTTGGGGGTGGAACCAGATGAAAGCGTTAAGCTCCGCCTCCCAAGAATTTGACACCGTCTTCCCGCTGAGGGCGACAGCCCTGTCAACCAATCAGCAGTGAGATCGGCTTCGGGCAGCGTTCCCATTGGCTTTCCCCACAATCTTTTAGCCTCTGTTTATTGTGTGCCTGACTCTAATAGAGCTTCCAGGGATGGATCCTGCACCATGAGACACTTTAATGCAGTACAGAGAAGAGCGGGAGCTGCCTGTAGCCAGACACACATCACGGTCCTTAGCCTGACCCTTGTCCTTACTCCTCTGTCCCCTTCCCTGCCCAGTGTCATCATGGCTTTCAGAACACAGCTGATGCTGCTGCTTTGGAAGAATTTCACGTATCGGAGGAGACAGCCGGTAATGCCCATGTGTGTTGGCCGGGTGGCAGGGCCCGGTGTGCCCCATGGTCCCTACGACCTCCCACCTCTTCTCCCCACCCCCACCCCAGATCCAGCTCCTGATTGAGTTGTTATGGCCCCTCTTCCTCTTCTTCATCTTGGTGGCTGTCCGTCATTCCCATCCCCCACTGGAGCACCATGAATGTAAGCCCCAGGGACCATGCATGTGGGGCTGTGGGTCACCTTACCCATAAGGATCCCCACAAGTGATAGCCAGTACACAGGGCTGGCAGTGAGCTCATAGTTGCTGGAGGCGTGCAAGCAGTGGAGATGGGTTGCCAGAGTGGGAACTCAGGCAGAGCTGGCTTCTCCCCACAGGTCACTTCCCCAACAAGCCGCTGCCGTCTGCAGGCACCATCCCATGGCTACAGGGACTCATCTGTAATGTGAATAATACCTGCTTTCCCACCCCGACGCCTGGGGAGGAGCCAGGGCGACTGAGCAACTTCAAGGACTCCCTGTGAGGCCCAGGCCGGGGCTAGGCAGGCCAGGGGCTGGGGGGATCCGCAGCTCCAGCTGCTCTCCAGCACACATCTGCTCTCTCTCTGTCTCCAGGTTCTCTCGGCTCTTGGCAGATGCCCGCACGGTGCTGGGAGGGCCCAGTGCCAACAGGACACTGGCCAGTCTGGGAAAGCTGCTGCCCATGCTGAGGGCTGCCCGTAGCGCAGGTGAGGCACACTGGGGGTGGTGGAACTGGCTGAGTACTGAGCCTTCATGAGCCTGGCTGCAAAATGGGCCATATGGTGGAAGTGGGTTTTCTCACATGCACTGTGTGTTCATCCCCCAGGCTGGACTCAGCACAGTGACCATCAGGAGCAACCTTCGCTGGCCTTGGAGCTACTAGGGACCTGGCTGCAAGGGGTGAGCTGAGTTGGGACAGCCTTGTTCTCTGAGACGCAGCTCTCAGAAAGGTCCAGCCTGCTCTACCCCAGCCTCCAGGCCTTCACGTAGGCTGTCCCTGCTCCTTGTGGTGACATTTCTTGGTTCTTTGTTCCTTTGTCCTACCTGTGCCTGGCTGGGAAGTGTCGGGGAAGACTGCAGGGTGTGTGACTTTAAATATGTCCTCGCATGTTTCAGAACCTCAGTTTCCTCTCTTGTTTTTAAATGGGGATTATGATAGTGTGTGTCACCTGCATGGGAACACGGCAGAGCGCTTGTCTGCTGGTGACAAAGTCCTACTGTTCCTGTCCTCTTCTCCCCAGGAGCCCTTGCAGGCCACCCTGAGGCAAGCACAGGAGTTTGTGGAGGCTGCTGAGGAGCTGGCCCAGGAGGTAGAAGGTTCCTTCCAAGCTGACCGTGGGGGCACAGGCCTGGCAACCCAGCACTGTGGGAGGTGGATGCAGGAGGATCACAAGTTCAAACCCAGACTGGGCAATCTAGTGACTTAGCAAGACCCTATGTCAAAATTTTAAAAATTAGGACTGCGGATGTAGCTCAGGGTGAAGGCACCAAGTTCAGTAATCTCCAGTACTTACAAAAAATGTCCCACCAGCCTGGACCCCAGTGGGGAGGCAATTGGGTGGACGTCCGGGATGAGGAAGGGACAGGGCAGCCTAAGCATTTCCCTTGGGTTTTAAATTATTTATTCTGGGCAATTGGACAGAAAGAGAGGGAAAGTATGCTCCTGGCAGTCCCTGTCCTGGCCAAAGCCCGGCTGTGGGATGGAATATGACCAGCACACTCTGGTCACCTCTCCTTAGCTCCTGGCACTGTCCAGCCTGCTGGAGCTTCGTTCACTGCTGAAGAGACCTCCAGAGAACAGTAGCACCCTGGAGCTGGTGTCCAAAGTCCTCTGCAGTGCCCAGGGGCCAAGCAGCCCCGAGGGCCTCTCACTGAACTGGTATGACAATGGAGACTTGAAGGAGTTAGTGGGAATGGAGTGGGCTCCGGACCTGCCAGAACACGGCCTGAGTGAGTGGCAGGACTCTTAGTTCTCCCATCTGGGAAGTGGGGTGGTGACTGTGGCAGACACTCATGTATCTGCGTCCTAGGCCCTGCCTGCTCAGAGCTGATGGGAGCGCTAGGCCGCCACCCTCTCTCCCGCCTGCTCTGGGGACGCCTAAAGCCCCTGATTCTTGGGAAGTTGCTTTTTGCACCGGACACGGACTTCACACGACAGATCATGGCCCAGGTAAGGGTGGCCGAGTGCTGGGACAGGAGTGGGGAGACCAGAAGTTCACTGAAGGTGCATCTTTTTTTTTTTTCTTTTTTTGAGACAGGTTCTCGCTTTGTAGCCCAGGCTGGTCCTGAACTTCCTGGTGCAAACCAGGCTGGCCTAGAACTCAGGGCAATCCACCTGCTTCAGCTTCCCAATTGCTGGGATTACAGGAGTGCACCACTATGCCTAGCTTTATGTGGTGCTGGGGAATCGAACTCGGGGTTAACTGCTGTTCCATTCCTCCAGCCCAGAAGCTGCATCTTTGAGAAGTAAAAGTTAGAAGGCGTGGTGACACAGGTCTGGCATCCCAACCACACTGGAAGACTGAAACAGGATCACAAGTTTGAGCCTCACTTGGGCAATTTAGGAACTTAATTAGACCCTGTCTCAAAATAGAAAATAAAAAATGGGCTGGAAATGTAGGTCAGTGTGAAGGTCCTGGGCTGGATCCCAAATACCATCAAAAAAGTAAAAAAGCTTTCCAGATGTCACAGTGATGCCTTCTGCTTGCAAAGGCTTAGGATGGGCCAAGTGTGGTCATGTACACGTGTAATCTCAACACACTGGGAAGCTGAGGCAGCAGGATCTAAACTTAAATTTAGTGACTTAATGATATTTTGTCTCAAAAAATCTTGAATTATAATCTCAACTTTTTTTTTTTTTTTTTTTTGAGACAGGGTTTTGCTCTATAGCCCAGGCTGGTCCTGAGCTCACTATGAAGCCCAGGCTGGCCTTGGACTCACTGCAATCTTCCTGCCTCAGCCTCTGAGTGCTGGGATTACAGCACACCCAGCTTTATGTGGTGCTGGGGAATTGAACTCAGGTCCTTAGCGCTTGCTAGGCAAGTGCTCTAATTGCTAAGTCTTTCCTCCAGCCTCCTTTTGTCAACTTTTTAAGTGAGCCCATAGGATATATTGCACAGCTCTGTTACTTGGCCACCCTCTCGCCTCCAAAGTAAAAACAAACAAACAAACAAAAAATAACTTTAAAAAAAACTTTAAAAAGGGCTGGGGAGTCAAATATGACTCATGCCCATAATCCCAGTACCCTGGCAGGCTGAGGCAGAGGGATCGCAAGTTCAAGCCTAGTCTGGGCAACTTAACAACTTGGAGAGACCCTATTTCAAAATCAAACCATAAAAAAATGGGCTGGAGGAATATAGCACAGTGGTTAGAGTACTTGCCTAGCAAGCACAAGGGTCTGAATTTGATTCCCCAGCACCACTTAAGCCAGGTATTCCAGAGGCTGAAGCAGGAGGATTGCTGCCTGTGTTGAATCCCTCAAAACCACACACACACACACACACACACACACACACACACACACGCACACACACACACGCACACACACAGAAGCTGAGATGGAGAGGGTATGGGGAGGTGTGTCAAGGGTCCCGGAGGACAGGATGGTAGTAAATGAGGAATTTTGTGGCTGTTTCCCTGCAGGTGAACCGGACCTTTGAGGAGATGGCCTTACTGAGGGACATCCCAGAGGTCTGGAGGGAGTGGGGACCCCAGATCTTCAATTTTATGAATAATAGTGCAAACATGGCCTTGCTGCAGGTAAGGCTGGGGGAGGCTGAGCCTGAGGAGGGCTGTCCTATGCTGGCAGGGGCATGAGGGCAAGAAGTGGTCTGTAGGATCACAGGGCAGGACCCCTGGGAGACCTCTTCATGTGTGATACCTCCCCAGAGTCTCCTGCAAATGCAGGAGAAAAGACAGAGGCGGCCAGGACCTGGAGGCCCACAAGGGGAGGAGGCCCTCAGAGCTTTTCTGGACCCCAGCAGGGGCGGCTACAGCTGGCGGGAGGCACATGCTGATGTGGACAGCCTAGTGGGCACACTGGGCCACGTGATGGAGGTGAGGGGACTATCTACTTGGGGATCTCTGCCGTAGAGGGGTCAGGGTCCACTGTGGTGCTCGAAGGGTAGAGGTAGCCTGCTTTGGGGGCTCCTGGAGGTAGGTAGCTTTTCAGGTAGAGTTTTGAGCAGGGGAACCCATCTGGTGAATCTGGAAAGCACAGCCGTGCCCCAAGTTCAGAAGGAGGAGCCCGCAGGTCTGAGGGGACAGCCGGCTCAGCCTGTGGCTCC
Source organism: Ctenodactylus gundi (assembly GCA_004027205.1). NCBI lineage: Eukaryota > Metazoa > Chordata > Mammalia > Rodentia > Ctenodactylidae > Ctenodactylus > Ctenodactylus gundi. The sequence continues at coordinate 131,706 of PVKB01001023.1, read as the reverse complement.
TGTCATCCCTGTCCCCACCACCAAGTGTGTGTCTCTGGACAAGCTGGAAGTGGCATCCTCGGAGGATGCCCTGGTGTCACGGGCCCTGCAGCTGCTGGCCGAGCGCCGCCTCTGGGCTGGCATCGTCCTCCTGAGACCAGAAGATGCTCCAGACCCTGCAGGGCTGCCAGCGCCAGGTCTGGGTCCTGGACACCTGCGCATCAAGATCCGTATGGACATTGACGAAGTCACCAGAACCAACAAGATCAGGGACAAGTGAGGATGGGGCCTGGGGTTGGGGGGGAAACCAAAGGCCTGATAGGCGGAGCCCATGGCGCCGTGGACCAATTAGGTCCGTGTGGGCGTGGCCTTTTCGTGTCGGGGCGTGACCTAGAGGTACAGTGAGAAGCGTGGGTGGAGAGCACCGTGAGAGCCAGGTTTGCCAGGGGAGGCGGAGCTAAGGCGGTGATGGGCAGGACCTTGGGGATTTGCAGCTGCTCCCTGAAGCTGGCCACCACGCCCCTTTCGCAGGTTTTGGGACCCTGGCCCGGCCGCGGACCCCCTGAAGGACCTGCGCTACGTATGGGGTGGCTTCGTGTACCTGCAGGACTTGCTGGAGCGTGCGGCTGTGCGCGTGCTCAGCGGCGCCGATCCCCGCACCGGCCTGTACCTGCAGCAAATGCCCTACCCCTGCTACGTGGACGACGTGTGAGCCCGCGAGCCTTGCTCAGTCCCCCTCCGGGCCCTAGTCCCGGGCTTAATTAATGTGCGGCCTGAATTCCATTGGAACGTTCGCACAGACAGGGTTGCCAGACTTGATTTGGCGGGAGGGACGGTTCCATTGGACCCGCGGCGGAAATAGGGGAAGGGATCCTTGAGGGTCTCCGGGAAGTGGCAGGTACTGAGAAATGGGTCCCCAAGGCTGGATCAGGGTGTGTGGGGGGTGCTAATCTCCACTCTGGCTGAGCGCCTTGGAACCCCAGGGGAGGGGCGAGAGGGGACTGCGCTAAGTCTCCGTCGCCAGCTGGTTGGTGCCCGTGCCCAGGTTCCTACGCGTGCAGGGCCGGTCGCTGCCGCTCTTCTTGACCCTAGCCTGGATCTACTCGGTGGCGCTGACAGTGAAATCCGTGGTGCGTGAGAAGGAGACGCGGCTGCGTGACACGATGCGCGCCATGGGGCTCGGCCGCGCCGTGCTCTGGCTCGGCTGGCTCCTCAGCTGTCTGGGGCCCTTCCTTCTCAGCGCCGCGCTCCTCGTGTTGGTGCTCAAGGTGGGTGCACCTCAGCCTTCCTGGCTGCGGCCTGGGCACGCGGGAGTGGCGCGGGAATCGGAACCTCAGTTCCTTCCGCCCCCCACAGCTGGGGGACATCCTCCCCTACAGCCACCCAGCCGTGGTCTTCCTCTTCTTGGCGGCTTTCGCGATGGCCACCGTGGTCCAGAGTTTCCTACTGAGCACCTTCTTCTCCCGTGCCAACCTGGCGGCCGCCTGCGGTGGCCTCGCCTACTTCGCGGCCTACCTGCCCTACGTGCTGTGTGTGGCGTGGCGAGAGCGACTGCCCGTGGGGGTCCGCGTGGTCGCGGTGAGGGCCCGGGGCGGCGCAGGGCGGGTGGGCGTCGCCCCTGACCAAAGTCTATGGCTGACCTGTCCGGGCCCACCTGCAGAGCCTGCTGTCGCCGGTGGCCTTCGGCTTCGGGTGTGAGAGCCTGGCACTGCTGGAGGAACAGGGCGAGGGCGCGCAGTGGTACAACCTGGGCCGGGCACCCGCGGCTGACGTCTTCAGCCTGGCGCAAGTCTCAGGGCTCTTGTTGCTGGACGCTGCGCTCTACGCCCTTGTCATCTGGTACCTGGAGGCCGTCTGCCCAGGTGGGCTGTGGCGGTAGAGACATGGGGCGGGGCCTTCCGGTCGGTCGTACCCAAGGACTCCTGTAGGTCAAGTTAGGTTCCCTGGAGTGGCCCGTCTGTGAGCTGGGGCGCGCCCGAGCCCAAGAGGCCGAGTATTCTAGCTCTGTGGGAAGCTGAGGCAGGAAGATTACAAATTCGAGCCAGCCGGGTTAACTTAATGACTCGGAGAGACCTTGTCTCCAAATCAGAAATAAAAACGGGCTAGAAATTTAGCCTGTGAAAGCCCAGGGCTCGATTTCCAATGTCGCAAAATAGGGGGAGGGCATGCTGGAGGAATGGCGCAACAGTTTAAGTGCTTGCCTTGCAACCACAAGGCCTTGAGTTCGATTCCCCAGCACCACAGAAAGCCGGGCGTGGTGGCGCACGCCTGTAACCCCAGCACTGGGGAGGTTGATGCGGAAGGATTGCCGTGAGTCCAAGGCCAGCCTGGGCCACACCCGTGAGTTCAGGACCAGCCTGGGTTACAGACCCAGACTCTGTCTCAAAGAAAAGAAAAAACGGGAAGAAGCTCCGTGCGAAGGCCCTAGTTATGCCCCCAATACGGAAGCAGAAAAACCACAAACGTTTGTTGAAGGTGCGGCTCCCCAGTGATTTGGTACCACGTGACGTGGCGCCTGCAGACAACTGGAAGGCTCTAAGGGGCGGGGCATGAGGCCAGTGGGCGGGACTTCCTGGTCTTGTCCCGCCTGGGTGCCCTGATGCCAGGTGCGGGCAGATGCGGGTGCCCTCCGTTGGAGGACCTAACAAGACTGAGTTCTGCCCACCCCTGTCCCCCCCAGGACAGTATGGCATTCCCGAACCATGGGATTTTCCCTTCCGGAGCAGCTACTGGTGCAGACCTGAATTCCCCAAGAGTCCCGCACCTGCCCCGGCTCCACAGGACCCGAACGGTGAGATCTCCCAAAACGTAACAGACCCTTTCCCATTTGGACTCCCAGTGACCTGCTGCCACCCCAGCATTCTGGGAGGCTGAGGCAAGAAGATCACAATGTCAAGATCAATCTGTCACAAATTAGCGGTTTAGTGGGACTCTATTTTGGACTTTTTAAAAAGTGGCTGTAGCTCAGCACGTAAAGTGCTTGCCTAGCAAGCGTAAGGCCTAGCATCACATAAAAATCAACTGGGTTTGATGGGACATGTCTGTAATCCTGGGGAAGGATTACTTGCGAGGCTGAGGAAGGTTGAGGAAGGCTAAAGCACCAGCCTTGTGTCCAGGGCCAGTTTGGGCTAGCTAGTGAGTTTAGGACCAGCCTGCACTGCAAAATGAGACTATCTTAAAAAAAAAAAAAGATGCTTTTTAAAAGAGTGGGACTGTAGCTCATTGTGAAGGCCCTGAGTATGATCCCTGGAACAACAAACGAAAAAAAAGTTTCACATATTCGAATATCCTGGGGATCCCCACTCATGCCACAGTGTCCTAGGGCCCTGTTTTGTTTTGCTTTTTGTTTTGTTTTTGAGACAGAGTCTCACTCTGTAGCACAGGCTGGTCTCTTAGCTCACAGCCATCCTCCTGCCTGAGTCTCCCTTGTGCTGGTATTACAGACATGCACCACCATGCCCTGCTGATATTTATGTGGTGCTGGGTGCTCAGACCCAGGGCCATGTGCGTGCTAGGCAGGCCCTGTAGCACTGAGCCACACCCCAGTTTCTCCCTTTTATTTTATTTATTTAAGCACTGAAGATTGAACCCAGGGCTTTGATATTGAGTTATATTCTCAGCCCTTTTTAGTTGTCACTTACTTTAAGACAGGCACTTGTAAAGTTGCCCAGACTGGGCTCCCACTTGTGATCTCCTTGCCTCAGCCTCCCGGAGCACTGAGATGACAGGCATGTACCACTACATCCAGTTGTCCCTGAACTCTTCCACATGTAGTCCTGACAGGTCCCCAGTTCCACTGGCTAGCCCCGAAGTCCCCAGTTCCCCATGGCTAAGTCTGTCTCTCTCCACAGTGCTAGTGGAAGGGCCACCGCCGGGCCTGCATCCAGGAGTCTCCATCCGGGGCCTGGAGAAGCGATTTCCTGGCTGCCCACAGCCAGCTCTGCGCGGGCTTAGCCTTGATTTCTACCAGGGCCACATCACTGCCTTCCTGGGCCACAACGGCGCGGGCAAGACCACCACACTGTGAGCTGCTGGGCCACTGTTCCCTTCCCCTGGCCTCAGCTTCCCACCTGATAAGTGTGTAAGGCATCTGGGTTAAAAGCTGGGTGTAGTGACAAACACCTCTCATCCCACACTCTGGGAGGCTGACACAGGAGGACTGAAGTTTAAGCCCACAATAGGCAACTTATCTAGACGCTGCCTCAAAAACCAAAACAATTTTTAAAAGGGCTGGGTGGATGGATAAGTAGCTCATTGTCAAGTCCATGTTTTCTGGGCTTTATAGTGGAGCCAGGATCTCCGGTTCACGTAGGGCATGTAATACGTAAGGGATAAGTAGTTTCTCTGAGCTTCTGTTTTCTTCTCTATAAAATGGGCACGTAACACCTGGGCTGGGCATACAGTCAGTGCCCTAAAATGCTGCTGGCCTTTCTGTCCAGAAGAGAGTGCTGCTCTGAAACCCCTGTATCCTTAGGTCCATCCTAAGTGGCCTATTCCCACCCAGCGGTGGCTCAGCCTTCATTCTGGGACATGATGTCCAGTCCAGTATGGCTGCCATCCGGCCTAACCTGGGCATCTGCCCGCAGTACAACGTCCTGTTTGACAGGTGTGTTTCGTGTCCCGTCCCGGCCAGCCAGGGCTGCTGTGGCAGGAGGAAGCGGCTCAGAACGGCCTCTGACTCTCACCCCCATTGCAGGCTGACGGTGGATGAGCATGTGTGGTTCTATGGCCGGTTGAAGGGTCTGAGTGCAGCTGCTGTCATCCCTGAGCAGGAGCGTCTGATCCGAGACGTGGGGCTCATCCCCAAGCGGGATACACAGACGCGCCACCTCTCTGGTGAGCCCAGCTCGGGGAGGCCACCTCCCGAGGGAGTAGACGTGGGCACTGAAGTCTACATAGGTGATCAAGGGCCACTGAGAGGTGCCCACCCTGTCGCTTTCAGGAGGCATGCAGCGAAAGCTCTCAGTGGCCATTGCTTTTGTGGGAGGCTCTTGTGTCGTTATCCTGGACGAGCCCACTGCTGGTGTGGACCCTGCTTCCCGCCGTGGTATTTGGGAGCTGCTGCTCAAATACCGAGAAGGTGAGAGCTGGTGAGGGCCTGAGGTTCTTCCTGGATTCTGCTTGTGGGAGTCCAGAAAGGGACATGCTGGGGTGGGGCTTTGAGGAGTGAGCAGAAGTTTGCTGCATGTGCATAGCCAATTTCACTGCAGAGACCACAGTTTGGGCAAAGACCTGGTGGCCTGATGATGGAATACGTGTGTTGGGTCCCTGTGCCCAGGTCGCACGCTGATTCTCTCTACCCACCACCTGGATGAGGCGGAGCTACTGGGAGACCGTGTGGCAATGGTGGCAAGGGGCCGTCTGTGCTGCTATGGGTCGCCTCTCTTTCTGCGCCGTCACTTGGGCTCCGGCTACTACCTGACGCTGGTGAAGAGTCCCCAGTCCCTGGCTACCGGTGAGAAGGTGAGGACCTCTGACCCCAAGACTGTCCAGGTTTGACAATGACGGTGTGGTCACGAGTTTCTGCCACCTACCTGTAGGGTGATCCTGACCTGAAGCACAGGCCACATGCGGGGCCGGAGGATGAACCGGGCAGCCAGGACAGTGCGGCAGGTGAGGCCAGAACTGGAAGACCCTGGAGAAAGGGTGTGAGTGGCGGGGGCTTAATGCACAGCCCTGGCGTGCACGTGAACAGTGACTCGGGCCCCGGTTGAGCTCAAACTGTGGCCCGTGCCTTTAATCCACCTTGGATTTCGGCACTCGGGGAGGCAGAGGCAGGAGGAATGGCAAGTTCAAGCCCAGCCTGGGCAACTTCATGACTCAGTGAGAACCTGTCTCAAAATAAAAAAAGTACTGGAGTGAGGGGCAGAGGAATGGCACGGTGGTTAAAGTGCTTGCCTAGCAAGTGCAAGGCCCTGCGTTCAATTCCCCAGAACCACAGAAAGCTGGTCGTGGTGGCACACACCTGTAATCCCAGCACTTGGGAGGCTGAGACAGGAGGATTGCCTAAGTCCAAGGCTAGCCTGGTCTATATAGTGAATTTAGGACCAGCCAGGGCTACAAAGCACGACCCAGTCTCAAAGAAAAAGAGAAAAGCACTGGGGGTGTGGATCAGGGCAAAGGCCCAGGTTTCAGATCCTGGCATCACAAACAACACAAAGTGGAACACAGCATACTCTGGTGGCTCAGGGCGGGACACAGACCTACCCAGGGCCTCTGCCTCCAGGGTGTAACCCTGACCTGAGCCTCCAGGACTGAGGGGGGTGGCCCTCGCTCCTGGCAGGGCACATGATTCAGTTTGCATTTCTCCCAGGTGCCCATCAGCTGCTGAGCCTGGCACGGCACTGGGTGCCAGGTGCGTGGCTGGTGGAGGAGCTGCCTCACGAGGTGGTGCTGGCGCTGCCCTACACAGGCGCCCTGAGCGGCAGCTTCGCCCAGCTCTTCGGGGATCTGGATAGGCAGCTGGGGGCGCTGAAACTCTCCGGCTATGGGATCTCAGATACCAGCCTTGAGGAGGTGCGGGCTGGGGAGCAGTTGGGGGGACAGGTGGGGCTAGCCTTGTGGCCCAGTTGAGGTGGCGCTTGAACATATACATATTTCGTTTTTTAATTTTTATTTATTTAGTTAGTTATTTTGAGACAGTGTCTTGCTCTGTAGCCGAGGCTGGTCCTGAATTCGCTATGGAGCCCAGGCTGGCCTCGGACCCACAGCTTCCTGCCTCAGCCTCCCGAGTGCTGGGATATAGGGGTGCGCCACCACTCCCAGCTTACTTATGTGGTGCTGGGGAATCAAACTCAGGTACTTTGTGCTTGACTTAGCGCTAATGAGGCAAGCGCTTTAACCGCTGAGCCATTCCTCCAGCCCCTCCAGCCTATATTTAGGTCTTAATTTTGAGACAGGGTCTTGCTAAGGCTGGGCTTACAATCCTCCTGCCTCAGCCTCTCAGAGTATATTTATCTTTAGTGGTATATATTTGCAATACATAATTCTATTCATCTTGGGAAACTAATGCATATACATACTGCAGGTTAATTATAATACTTCCCCACTCTCTCCTGTCCCCAGTCAACAGCTCCCCTTCCCAAGTCCACAAAGTCTCTCTTTGCTTTTGATATTCATTTTGGTCTTTAAATTATTTATATTTTGGGGACCAGGGGAATAGCACAGCAATTAGAATGCTTGCCTCGCAAACACAAGCCCCTTAGTTCAGTTCCCAGCACCGCATAAATTGGGCTTGGTGGTGTATGCCTATAATCCCAGCATGTGGGAGGCTGAGGCAGGGGGATTACCATGAGTTCGAGGATAGCCTGTGTTACACAGTGAGTTCAGGACCAACCTGGACTACAAAGTGAGACCTTGTCTCAAAAAATAAATAAAAATAAACAAATTATTTATATTTTGGGTTTCTGAGATAAAAGAAACCATGTGGAGCTTGAGCAATAGCACAGCGGTTTTAAAGCTTGTGCCTTGCAAGCCCAAGGCCCTGACTTGGACATAAACTGGGCATGATGGTGATGTTTATAACCCCAGCTCTTGGGAGGCTCAGGCAGGAGAATTGCTGTGAATTGGAGGCCAGCCTAGGCTACATAGTGAGCTCAGGATCAGCCTGGATCACAGAGCAAGACCTTGTCTCAAAAAAAGAAAGCGAAACCACGTGATCTTTAATATTTCATTATTATCTGAATTATGAAGCAGGCTCTGTGCCCATTAATAAAAGAATACGTAAAGAAAATGTGGTGTGTATACACGGTGGAGTACTCCTCAGGCATAAAAAAGGATAAACTTGAGTCATTTGTAGGAAATGGATGGATGTTGAGTCCGCCATGATGAGAAAAATCAGACACAGGAGGTTAAAAGTCACATGGAGGTGGGACTTTGAAGGGTGAATAGGAATTTGAGGAGAACAGGGGCCGGCCAGGTGGGAAACACGGTTTGTCTGGAGGACTGGGAGTCTGCAATGTGGAAGTTCCCTCCAGGGGTCCCCAGCCTCTCTGTCCTCTGCTTCCCACCTCTAGATCTTCCTGAAAGTGGTAGAAGATGGTACTGCGGATACAGACCTGGAGGGAGAGGCTGCAGCCTCCCAACCTTTGACCTCTGACCCTGGACTGGAACCTGACCTGAACTGGGGTCGAGTCCCTGTTGCTGGTTGAGTCTGCTCCCAATACTAGCCTGAGACCTGACTTCTTTACTTTTGACCTCTGACCTTGACCTCAGGCTGCACCTAACCCCTGCCCATGATCCCTGTTAACCCTCTAGATGGCGTCCACCGGCCACCTATGCCTGTGAACCCCTCACAGCTCAGGGCGCTGCCTGAGGAGTCAGCTCTGGACTACAGGGAGCCAGGTGAATCCCTCCCTGGGGGTCAGCTCTGGAGAACGGGAGCCACGTAAGCCCCTCCCTTGCCCCTGTGGCCCTCATGACCCCACAGCTAACCTCAGACTCCCCCCACTCCCCCAGCTGGGTTGACCCCGGAGACGCAGGCCCTGAAGAGCTCTGGGCCAGACTCCGAGGCTCGGGTGCAGGGCGGGGCGCTGGCCCTGCAGCAGCTTCGAGCCCTCCTGCTCAAGCGCTGTCTGCTGGCCCTTCGCAGCCGCCGGGGCCTGTTCGCACAGGTGAGGGGACCACCTGGCACCAGCGCAGAGGCGCATCGCAAGGGGTCTCTGGGGGCCACCTCTACCCCAGCCACTCACCCATGGGCTCATTTGACAGCTTATCCCCATATGTCCGTAATGAGGGCACTGGGGAACCATGATTGTTCTATGGTAGGAGCGGGGATGGGTGGGTTGGAGGCAGCAGCTGACTGGCCGGTCCCCCAGATCGTGCTCCCTGCCCTCTTTGTGGGCCTGGCCTTGGTGTTCAGCCTCATTGTGCCTCCTTTCGGGCACTACCCAGCGCTGCGGCTCAGTCCAGCCATGTATGGTGCACAGGTGTCCTTCTTCAGGTGGGTGCTGGCAATGAGGTGAAGGTGGGGGAGGCCCAGGGGGCGGGGCATCGCCTGACCCTGTGTCCTCCTCTCACACACAGCCAGGATGCCCCGGGGGACCCCTCCCGAGCCCGCCTGCTCGAGGCCCTGCTGGCCGAGGCAGGCCTGGAGGAGCCCTACCTGCAGAATGCCTCCACCAGGTGCGCCCCACCCCTCCCTGGCCTCAGTTTCTCCTTTGGGTTTTGTGGGTTGCATATCCCAGGCTACTGGCGCCACAGCCCACATCTGACTTTGCAGGGTATCTGGGTGTTTATCGGGCCCTGAGTGCCACTTCTTGGTCCCCAACATCCCCGCTGATGTGGCTGAGGTTTTGGCCAGGGGCAACTGGACGTCGATGTCTCCGTCCCCAGCCTGCCAGTGCAGCCAACCCGGTGCCCGGCGCCTGTTGCCTGATTGCCCGGCAGCAGCTGGGGGTCCCCCGCCACCCCAGGCTGTGAGCAGCTCCGGGGAAGTGATACAGAACCTGACAGGTCGGAACTTGTCGGATGTCCTGGTCAAGACGTACCCACGCCTGGTGCACGAGGGGTGAGCAGTGGCCCGGGTGCAAGGGGCTTGTTTTGGTTTTGCAGTATGGGGGATTGAACCCATGACCCATGATCTTTACACTGAGCTCCATCACCATTCTTGTCGTTAAAGTACCCAAGCCAGGCAGTAGGTGGTGCCTTAGGCCTGTATATTCCCAGCACTCTGGGAGGCTGAGGCAGGAGGATCACGAGGATGAGCCCAGCCTGGGCAACTTAGTGAGACTCTGTTTCAAAAAGCAAAAATGAAAAGCCAAACGTGATGGTGTATTCCTGAAATCCCAGCACTCAGAAGACTGAGGCAAGAGGATTGCTATGAGTTCAAGGTCCGATTGGGCTACATAGTGAGTTTAGAACCAGCCTGTCTCAAAAACAAAACAAAACAAAACAAAAACAAAAAACTGAGTTGCCCAGGCTGGGCTGGAACTTGCAATTCTCCTGCCTCAGCCTTCCTGAGTACTAAAAAGACCTATGTGTGTGTGTGTCACCATGTCCTACGGTGGGGGGCAGTTTATTCAGGGAGTGTGAAATTTGGGTCTCTTGGTGGTTTTTGCCAAACTTCTAAATGTCTTTCCAGGCATCTGTCTGACTGCATATCTGTGTCTCTGTCTGCCCCCTCTACAGCCTGAAGACCAAGAAGTGGGTGAATGAAATCAGGTAAAGCCCAACCTGGCCTGGGCTCTGGGCCTGGTTCCTTGCTGACACCCTCAGCCTGCTGCCCACTTCTCAGCCACTGCCTCCTCAGCCACACCCATTCCCCCAACTGCTGCCTAGGTATGGGGGCTTCTCACTGGGGGGCCGCGACCAAGACCTGCCCTCAGGCCACCAGTTGGGCCACTTGATAGAGGAGCTTCGAGGACTACTGAGCCCTGAGCCTGGTGGAGCCCTTGACCATGTCCTGAGCAACCTTACAGCCTGGGCTCTGGGCCTGGATGCACAGAACAGCCTCAAGGTGGGATTTAGGGTGGCAGATGGGCATCTGCCTGATGCCGGGTCTGACTTCTGTCATCCCGACCCTGTGACCCTGACCTCCTGGCATTGACTTCTCCTAGATCTGGTTCAACAACAAAGGCCGGCATGCCATGGTAGCTTTCGTCAACCGGGCCAACAATGCCCTCCTACGAGCCCAGATGCCTCCTGGCCACGCCAGCCGTGCCCACGGCATCAGCACCCTCAACCACCCCCTGAATCTGACGAAGGAGCAACTGTCAGAGGCTGCGCTGTGAGTCTGCCCCGCACACCTGCCTGCTTCAGTTCCCTGTTGCTTTGTTGCATAGAAGACCCCGGGGGCAAGTGGCGATCAGACAGGTTTATTACAATACCTGGAGAATGACCAACCAGGCTTGGGCGCAAACTCCTTCCCATCAGGGTCTGGTCCTGAACTGGATTTTTACAGTTTTTATAGTCAGATTTTACAATACACACAGATTTCATGTAACAAACAAGATACAGCTGGTGTATTTAGGACAATACACATTGGGTGCAGCTGGGTCTTTTTACATCCCTGTTTCAACTTTGGTTTCAGGTACATTGTTTTTCTTTGTGTCACCGAGGTTAGCGGGGGTAGGTGCCCTGTGGCTTTGGCAAGCAATCTAATCCCAGAAGCCAAGGAAATTGGTTAGCAAAGCCAAGGAAGCCACCTAGCAAAAGGGAAGCCATTTTCCTCTTTCAGCTTGGTGTGGTGGGGGCTGTATTTGAACTCTGCACCCCCTCATCATGCAATTGAGAGGCACAGATTACCCCTTTCGCCAGGCCTGTTGGTACAGGCCGGTCATTCTGGCGCTCTGGCAGCTGAGGAGGGAGGGTTTCAATTTTGAACCCAGCCTGGGCAACTAAGCAAAATCTTGTCTCAAAGTAAAAACAAAAAAAATGGCCTGGAGATGCAGCTCAGGAGGCTTGGCTCAATTCCCAGGATTGAAAATAAGCAAACAGAACTGCACCTTTCCATGCCGCAGGCAGGGGAGGATATGTTGTCTGCTGGAGAATTTCCTCACCAAACTCCTCACCAACCATTATCCTCCCAGATATCTGTACACACTCTTCCCCCAAGCACTACGGCCACCTCCTACCCCTATACCCAGACCCACCCATATACCTGTCACCATCTCTTTAGCCCTTTTTCCCCTCGGTGGCACACTCAGCTTTACCCTGAGCAGCCCGTGCACCCTCACCCCCAGTATGGCTTCCTCGGTGGACGTCCTGGTCTCCATCTGTGTAGTCTTCGCCATGTCCTTCATCCCGGCCAGCTTCATCCTTGTCCTCATCGAGGAGCGAGTGTCCCGAGCCAAACACCTGCAGCTCATTGGTGGCCTGCCACCAACCCTATACTGGATTGGCAACTTCCTGTGGGACATGGTACAGGGGCTGCTGGAAGCGTGGGGGGTTCACCCTGGCTGGGAGGGACTCAGCCAAGATGGCATGGGTGAGGTCTTGCAGGTGGCAGGAGACCTCATGCCCTCCTACCTATTAAAGCAAGGTCAGAGCTGGAGGAATAGCACAGTGGTTAGAGCACTTGCCTGGCAAGCACAAGGACCTGGGTTTGATTCCCCAGCACTACATAAGCTGGGCATGGTGGTGCCCATCTGTAATCCCAGCACTCAGGAGGCTGAAGCAGAAGGATTGTCCTGAGTCCAAAGCCAGCCTGGGCTACACCAGTGAGTTCAGGACCAGCCTGGGCTACGGTGTGAGACCCTGTCTCAAAAAAGTAAATTAATTAATTAATTAATTAATTAAAGTAAGGTGATTAAGGGCAGGAGAAATAGTAGAGCAATTAAGAGTATTTGCCTAGCAAGTGCAAAGTCCTTGGTTCAGTTCCCCAGCAGCACAAAAGCTGGATGTGGTGGTACCTGGCTGTAATCCCAGGACTCAGGACCCTGAGACAGAAAGATCACAAGTTAAAGCCCAGTCTGGGCAACTTAATGAAATCTTGTCTCAAAATGAAATTTAAGAAACAAACAGGGGCATGAGCCATGTCCTTCACAATTGTGCAGTGCTGGGAGGCTGAGGCAGGAGGATCACAAGTTCAAGTCTAGCTTGGGAAACTTAGTGACTTAGCAAGACCCTGTTTCAAAATCAAATAATAAAAATAGGTTGAGTATATAGCTCAGTGTGCAGGCCTTGGGCTCAATCCCCAGTATTACAAAAAGAATGGAGGGCACTGGGGGTGAAAGTAAGGCACCAGGCTGAAGGTGGAAGTCCCATGCCTTCTTGTCTACAAGGATGTGTCCTTTCTTTAATGCAGTGTAACTACTTGGTGGCAGCATGCATTGTGGTCTTCATCTTCCTGGCCTTCCAGCAGAAGGCATATGTGGCACCTGCCAACCTCCCTGCGCTTCTGCTCTTACTGCTCCTTTATGGGTAAGGTCCCCAAATACCTGCTGCTGGGTGGGAGGTAGGACTTTGTAGCAGCTCCTGAAAGGAAAAACAAGAGAGGGAAATCAGAGGTGATTCCAGGTGCCTGGCCTCAGTGTTGTGCCAAGGTGCCCTTAAAAGCTCATCACAAGCCAGGCATAATGGCATGTATCTGTCATCCTAGCACTCTGGGAGGCTAAGGTAGGAGAATCTCAAGTTGCAGCCAAGTTGTACATAATTGTCCATGCTTCCTGTTACACGCCCCTCCTTGCAGCTGGTCGATCACACCGCTTATGTACCCGGCCTCCTTCTTCTTCTCCGTGCCCAGCACAGCATATGTGGTGCTCACCTGTGTCAACCTCTTTGTGGGAATCAATGGCAGTATGGCTACCTTCGTGCTTGAACTGTTCTCTGATCAGGTGGGGCTCCGTGAGGAGGCTGGAGTTCAGGCTGGGTGGGGATCCCAGCCCCTGAATCTCCAGCCTCTTCTGGCCTCTCGAGCAGAAGCTGCAGGAGGTGAGCCGGATCTTGAAACGGGTCTTCCTGATCTTCCCCCATTTCTGCCTGGGCCGAGGGCTCATCGACATGGTGCGGAACCAGGCCATGGCTGATGCTTTTGAGCGCTTCGGTGAGGCATTACTGCCAAATGGAGTGCAGCTATACATGAGGGGACAAACTGCCCCTAAGGAGAGAGCCAGGGGTGTTAGGTGACCCTAAGGCTGGGCTGAATTAGAGGTACAAAAATTGTAGTTGTAGGGCTGGGGACATAGCTCAGCAGTTAGAGTGCTTGCTTAGCAAGCACAAGGCCCTGAATTCAGATCCCCAGTACCAAATAAGCTGGGCATGGTGGCACATTCCTGTAATCCCAGTACTCAGGAGGCTGCGTCAGGAAGATTGCTATGTATTTGAGGCCACTCTCACCTAGAGCAAGACCCTGTCTCAGAAAAAATGCAGTTGTAAAAGCTCTTTTGAGTCACATCACAAAGATCTAAAGGGAGGTGGTGGTACTTCTGTTTTCATTGTCACTTGGATCCCAAGCGAGTGTCTTCCTAGGTCTTGAGTCTTTCTCTGAAGAGGCCGAGGCAAGAGTGTCTTCCTAGGTCTTGAGTCTTTCTCTGAAGAGGCCGAGGCAACTTGAAGAGGGTGTCAGGCATGAAGTCCTCCAAAGACCTTCCTTTCTTTCCCCATAGGAGACAGCCCGTTCCAGTCACCCTTACGCTGGGAGGTGGTCGGGAAGAACCTCTTAGCCATGCTGATACAGGGGCCGCTGTTCCTCCTCTTCACACTTTTACTCCAGCACCGAAGCCGCCTTCTGCCACAGTCAGTAGGGACCGGGGAGGCTGGCAGGCACCAGGGACCTTACCTGGGACCCAGTCATGTCTTTATCCTCAGACCAAAGCTAGGGCCACTGCCACCCCTGGGGGAAGAGGATGAGGATGTGGCCCAGGAGCGGGAGCGGGTGGCCAAAGGAGCCACCAAGGGGGATGTGTTGGTCCTCCGGGAGCTGACGAAGGTAGGTGTGGCTTGCAGAGGGCAGAGCGGGGTTCTTTCTGGCTACCTTCCTTTCTCAGTGACCTGTGTCCTTTCCAGGTGTACCGTGGGCAGAGTACACCAGCGGTCGACCGCCTATGCCTGGGGATCCCCCCTGGAGAGGTGAGGGGCCAGTGCTAGTGCTGTGACAGCTGTGAACTTAGCACAGTTTACCAAGCACTTTCTAGAAATTTCCTGCCCTTTACTGAGCAAATACTGTGTAGTACCATTACTTTTTTTTTTTTTTTTGCGACAGGATTTTGCTCTGTAGCCCAGGCTGGTCCTGAACTCACTGGAGCCCAGGCTAGCCTAGGCAGTAATCCTCCTCACTCAGCCTCCCGAGTGCTGGGATGACAGGTGTGTGCCACCACGCCCTGTCTTTGTGGTGCTGGGGAATTGAACTCAGGGCCTTGAGCTTGCTAGGCAGGTGCTCTAATTGCTGAACAATTCTCCAGCCCTACCATACCTTTTATTGAGCACCTAGTAGATGTTCATATTCAAGCTCCTTTCTTTTTGGCAGTACTTGGGATATAACCCAGGGTCTCCACACAGAGCTGCATCCTCAACTTAATTTTTTATTTCTCTTTAAATTTTTGAGACAGGGTCTTACTAAGTCACTAATTTGCCCAGGCTGGACCCACACTGTGATCCTCCTGCCTCAGCCTCCCAGAATGCTGGGATGGCAGGCCTGGGCCCCAAAGCCTAGCTTTGAGCTCCCATTTTCAGCCAACAACAAATCCTCATTAGGAAGTTGGGCATGATGGAAGTGCCATCCCAGCATTCTGGGAGGCTGAGGCAGGAGGATCATAGGATAGAGCCTAGCCTGGGCAACCTAGTGGGACCCTGTCCCAAAATATAAGGGCTGGGGATGTCAGTGTGAATTCCCTGGGCTCAGCCCTGTCTCCCCATAACAAGAAGCACCCACTACATTCTTCTATTTACTGAGCTCCCACTGTGGTCACCCAAAGTGCACTGAGTATACCTGTGTGTCTGCCATGCTTCAGAGGCATTTCTGAAACCCCTGTTGTGTATGAATCTGTGTCACACTTGCTCACAGCCCAACCTTCTTAGGTGGCTTGATTTGTTCAAGTCCCTACCCAGCAACCCCTGCGCCAGCTCATTTATGAGTGTGTCGCCCAGGCGCCTACCCGGGTCAGGTGACACCTGGAAGCACATGACTCTCCTCACCAAGCACCTACTGTGCTGTCACTGTCAGGTACCCACTGTGTGCAGAGAACACCTGGAAGCCTCCTGCTCCAGGCTCCTATTACGTACCACCTCTACCCGCCACACATTCTGCCTGAACTCACTGTGTAGCTAGACTGGCCTCCCACTCCTGGCAACCCTCCTGCCTCAGCCTCCCACGTGCTAGGGTCACAAGCCTGTACCACTAAGGCCACTGAAGGCCACTTCATGCCTCCTCTCCACTCATCCCAACATCAGTCCTCCAGGGACTGCCGACTCACTGCCACGCTCTGTGTATGCCCTGCAGTGTTTCGGGCTGCTGGGTGTGAACGGAGCGGGGAAAACCTCCACATTCCGCATGGTGACTGGAGACACATCGCCCAGCGCAGGCGAGGCTGTGCTGGCAGGCCACAGGTGAGGGAGCGCCGTGCGGGGCACGCGTGGGCCACTGCCCCTTCCCCGGCATGGTCCCTGAGAGCTCTGGGCTTTCCCACATGCCCTGTATGCAGGCCAAGACCTGGGAATTGCCCGTCCTTTACCAGGGTGGCCCTGGGCAGGTGAATCCCTAGATCCCTGTGTATGTCTCTGTCATGGCCAGTAGGTGGCCACTTCGCCAAGTCTCCTGTCCTCCGACCCGCAGTGTGGCAAGGGACCCTGCCGCTGTGCATCGCCGCATGGGCTACTGCCCTCAGTCGGATGCCATCTTTGAGCTGCTGACCGGCCAGGAGCACCTGGAGCTGTTCGCGCGCCTGCGTGGTGTCCCAGAGACCCAGGTAGCACAGGTGAGCTGCCCGGCCCCCAGACTCTGGCAACTCTGGCCAACACCCTCCCTGTTCCCTGGCCACGTCCCCAGGTTGTGCCCAGTTGCGGCCTGTCTCTGCCTCCTAGCCATGCCTAGTGCTGCGGCTCAAGCCTGTGTGCTAGCTGGAAGCATGTTCTTTGCTGGGCTCCTGTTCTGGCCCCAGTTCCCCGTGCTTGTGCCGTCTCTCTCTCTCTCTCTCTCTGTCTCTCTCTCTCTCTCTCTCTCTCTCTCTCTTGCTCCGTAGCCCAGGCTGACCATATGTAGCCCAAGCTGACCTCGAACTCACGGCAATCCTATAGCCTCAGCCTCCCGAGTGTGGGGCCTTGTGCTGGGGAATCGAACTCGGCCCTCGTGCCACCGGAGTTGCACCCCCAAGGCCCGCGCGGCCCTCCGTGCTCTGGCCCCGCCCTTCTCCCCTGCCCGGGCTCCCGCGCGCTCCGGCCCCGCCCGCCCCGCCTTGACCCTACCCCAAGTTTACCAGCGCAGCCCGATCCCCCTGGCTCTGTCCCACCTCACTCCGCCCGCCGCGCAGAGGGCCAGCTCCGGCCTGGCGCGCCTGGGGCTCTCGCAGTACTCGGACCGGCCCGCAGGCACCTACAGCGGGGGCAACAAGCGGAAGCTGGCGACGGCAGTGGCCCTGGTGGGGGACCCGGCGGTGGTCTTCCTGGTGCGTGGGGCAGAGTGTGGGCAGGGCGGGGCCTGGGGCGAGGGCTGGGACACGGGACCACGGTGGGGCGTTTCTCCCTCGCTAGGACGAGCCCACCACCGGCATGGACCCCGGCGCGAGGCGCTTCCTCTGGAACAGCCTCCTGGCGGTGGTGCGGGAAGGCCGCTCCGTGGTGCTCACCTCGCACAGGTGGGCTGGCCGGCGGCCCTGGATCGAGGTGGCCCAGGGCCGGCCCGGCAGGGCCATGCTGGAGGGGGAGGTTCCGACCCTGGTTTGAGAAGGTGCCGGCCCTAGGGTGTCGGGAAACAGCCTCCATACCTGATCCCCGGAACTGACCATCTGCCAGACGGAAATGCCCAGCGCAGAGGGTGGCCCGGGCCTGGGAGGGGGTGGTCCCCAGCCAGGTGGCGCTGGGCTCATCGCGCTTGGCTCCTGCAGCATGGAGGAGTGCGAAGCGCTGTGCACGCGCCTGGCCATCATGGTGAATGGGCGGTTCCGCTGCCTGGGCAGCGCGCAGCACCTCAAGGGCAGGTAAGTGAAGACCCCCGGGTGTGGGGACAGGACGGGGACGACCCGAGTGGGGACGTGAGATCCGGCGCCACGGGAGGCATATATGGCTTGAACTAAAGAGGCGCAGAGGGGCTGGAGGAACGGCTGCGCGGTTAACGCGCTAAGTGCCCGAGTTCGATTCCCCACCACCACACATATACCGGGCGTGGTAGCGCCCGTAATTCCAGTCCATGGGAAGCTGAGGCAGGACGATTGCTTAGAGTCCAAGGCCAGCCTGGGCTCCAGGGCTCCATAGTGAGTGGGCTACAGAGTGAGACTGTCGAAGGAAGGAGGGAAGGAGGGAAGGAAGGAGGGAAGGAGGGAAGGAGGGAAGGAAGACTGGGCTGGGACGCAGGCTTGATGGAGATGGGCTCTGATTGGTTAGATCAAGGCTGTGTTGGGCCCGTGTGTGGGGCCACAGGGGGTGGAGCGTGTGCTCGGCCTGAGGGTGGGGTCTGACAGCTAGATGTGAGCGGTGAAGGGTCGGGTAGAGAGATAACAGGATGACTGTGGGGTTAAGTTCCTTGATGGCGGGTCAGGAGAGTGGAGGAGTGTCCCTTGGCAGAGGTGGGCCGGGTCAAGAAGAGTGGGTGAAACAGCAGAGTGGGCAAGGGGCGTGTCTTGTGCGTGGGCGGGGCGGAGGAGCCCGAGTGAGGTCTGTGGGGCTGAGTGTAGAGAGGGTTCAGGTTGGGCTCAGAGTTAGGGTGTAGGATAGCCTGGGCAGGGCTGTGAGGCGTGCCCGGCCGCGGCGGGCCTGGCAGTTCGGCCCTTCCACTCCAGATTCGGAGCTGGCCACACACTGACCCTGGGAGTGGCGATAGATCGGCTGGAGCAGGCTATGGCCTTTGTGGCGACAGAGTTCCCAGGGGCTGAACTGCGCGAGACACATGGGAGTCGCCTCCGCTTCCAGCTCCCACTGGGAGGCCGCTGCACCCTGGCACACGTGTTCGGACAGCTGGCGGCTCGGGGTTCGGACCATGGTGTGGAAGACTTCTCTGTGAGCCAGACAACTCTGGAGGAGGTGACTGCATCACCGGGCTGGGGCAAGGAGGCCACGGGCAAGCACCGTGGGCTGACAGTCCCTCCTCCTGGTCTTTCGCCTGGGCCACCCACCTGTCTCCCTCCCCCTAGGTATTTCTGTATTTCTCCAAGGACCAGGGGAGATATGGGGACATGGAAGAGGAGCAGCAGAAGGCAAGGGGCCAGGTGGGCCCTCTCCTGGGTCTGCAGCGCTCCAGGCACAGTGCAAGCTGGTCCCTGGATGACCCTAGCACGGTGGAGACCGTGCTCTGAGCTTCCCTATCTAGGTGGTGTCCTGGAGGCCCCAAGTGGAGACCTGGAGATCAGACTATCCTCGTGGAATAAATCGATGGCTGGAGAAGTGCAGTGCTGGTGTTGTGCGTCCCCAGTGTGGGCAGCGGGGAGCCCGGCTCCTGGCCCCTTGCATGCCCACATAGGACTGGCCCCTGAGGGCAGCAGCTTCGAGTGCTCCTGACTGGGACGTGGGGATGAGGTCAGGGCTCTGGAATGTCCCAAGCAGTTTAGAGGAGCCTGGGGCACCCGTCACCGAGCCCAGCTGGAAGCCCACTTGCCACCAGCCACAATGAGTGAGAGGCAGACAGTCCTCAAGGGGCTGCTAGGCTGGCTCTGCGGGTGGACCAGGGCCTGGAGAGCTGGATTTGGGACAGGGGACTGTGGTCTTCCTGGCCTGTGCTTTGGAGAGCCACCTATCTCTCCTAAGGTCAGTCTGGAATGTTGGGGAGGGTAAAAGGGCTAGGTTCTTTCTGTTTTTCTTTTTCTTATTACTGGGGATTGAGCCAAGGGCCTTCACACTGAGCTACATACCAAGCCCATTTTTTAGTTTTCATACTGAGACAAGGTCTTGCTAAATTGTCCAGGCGGGGCTTGAATTTGAATTCTCCTGCCTCAGCCTCTCAGAGTGCTGGTATTATAGGCCTGCACCACCATGCCCAGTTTATAGTCTAAGCTGGCCTCAAACTCATGACAGTCCTTCTGTCTCAGCTTCCCAAGTAATGGGATTGCAGGCATGTGCCACCTCACCCAGCTATTAGGGGGAATGGGGGGGGGTCAAACCTGGGGCCTCACAATTCCTAGGAAATTGTTCTAATCACAAACTATGCCCCCAGCCCCTGTATTTTTTTTTTTTTTAATCTTAAGAGGGGTCTTGTTAAGTTTCACAGGCTGAGCTCTAACTTGAGATCCTCCTGGCTCAGCTTTCCAGAGTGTGGGATTACAGGTTTGCACCACCATACCTGGCTTGGGAGCTTTGAACTGTAAGGTTGAGCCAGGGAGGAGAAGTCTCCGCTGGGTGGGTAGTTTGGGGTGGCGGCCGGCAAATGCCCCACCTGTGGGGCTGCCTGTCCTTTAGTGTGACCGCCTTCTGGATGTGTGCCCTGCCACTAGCCATCCACCTAGACAGCAGAGTGGGAGGTGGGGAGCTTCCAGGTGGGTCAGGAGACAGGCAGCCGGCGGGCGTCTGCACCAGGAAAGGGAAGTGTGCATGGGTAAGGCCACGTCCCAGACTGAAGCGCCTGGTCTCTGCCGAGCCTCCTGGCATCTGAGGGCACGCGCGAGCCTGCGTCTCTGCCTGTCACTGCACACACAGGACTGTGCAGTCCTAGTTTTGTTTTTTGGAGTTATTTTTAATAATTTTTTGTGGTACTGGGGTATCTAACCTATATTCCCAGCCCCTTTTTATTTAAAATATTTTTATCCATTTATTTATTGATCTATTAATTGTCCTGGGGATCGCGCCCAGGACCTTCACACTAAGTTATATCCCAGCTCATTTTTAAGTTTGCGATTTTGAGACAGGGTCGAGGTAAGTCACTAACTTGCTCAGAACCGGCTCCAACTTGAGATCCTCCTGCCTCAGCCTCCAGAGTACTGAGATGACTGGCCTGCGCCACCACACCCGGCTTGTGCGCTTGCGCCTGGGTGCCTGTGTCCGCGAGACGGCCAGCAGTCCTGGGCGAGGGCGCCCGAGCCCTGCGGGGCCGTCCCCACCACGCCCGCCGCGCAGGCGCGCAGCTCCCCCGAGCGGAAGCCGGGTTGGGGCGGGGCGGCGCGGCCGGGGGCGGGGCCGCGGAGACCGCTCGTGCCCACACTGCGGAGCGGCAAGCTGAGGCCGGGCGGGCGGGGACGCGCCGCTCGGAGCCTTCCTGTGCCGGGCCGACGCGGGCCGGGCTGGTCACGTGGGTCTGCCAGCTGGGGGGGCGGCCCGCGTCGGTGTGGTCCCCAGCCGGCCGGCGTGGGGAGCTGTCGCGCTAAGCCTCCCGGGCCTGGCGTCCTTGGCCCTGGCCGCTTGGCCCCGGGCGGCCGCACCATGTTCTCCAGGAAGAAGCGCGAGCTCATGAAAACCCCATCCATCTCCAAAAAGAACCGGGCGGGAAGCCCCAGCCCGCAGCCCTCGGGGGTGAGTCGGCCCGAGCGGGCGGGACTTGGGGCGACGCCGCCGAAGGGACGCGCCATGCTGGGCTGGCGGAGGGGGTCCCCCACCAGCTACAGCCCCCCGCGGGCTGGACGGCGGGGACCACCGGGGGCAGCCCAGCACCTGGGCGTCTGGCTGACGGTAGGGGTCTAGGGCCCGGTGTCGCCACCTGCCCGCCATCCCATCCAAGGCTGGAGGAGAGGTTGAGGGGAGTCAGGGTGGCGAATAAGGGGTGAGCACGGTGGCGGCGCAGGGCTTTGGCGTCCCGGAGGCCCTGGGCTGGGCAGCGCGGAACCCCACAGCTAGGGCTGGGTTAAAGGCTTATGGGGCCAAGGATCAGATCATGAAATCCATCCAGTACAGTGATCTGGGGGTGCCTCCAGGGCTTGGGGGTCTCTAGGAAGCTTACAGTTGCCTGTGAAGTTTAGGGGTGTCTGTCCAGGAGGCCTGGGGGTGCTCATGGGCCTTAGGTGTCTGCCAGAAGCTTAGGATACAGAAATCCTTGGAGTCTTTTTCGGGAAAGTGCCCCTATCTAGAGAAGGCCTAGGGGACTGGAAGGGCTCGGGACCCCCTCTCACTGTGCCAGCCCAGCAGGAAGGAAGGCACCCTCGGCCCCCCACCCCCGCCCCAGCCCTCCACAGGCCCCGCCCCTGCTGTGGTTTGGGCAGAAACGGTTGTTTGTGAAAGCGCTTGGGAAGAGGATGTTGGGTAACAGGTGGGAGGGAGCACCCCAAATCTCAGCCCCCTGACCCCGGCCTCTGATCTCTGTGGAGTGAAGAGAGACCCTCCAGAATCCAGCTGCTTTTCCGGGGAAACTGAGGCAGTGTTTGTGACGCAGCATTCCCTCACTGACCCTTCTGCCTCCCCTGTGCCCTCCCAGGAGCTGCCCAGGAAAGATGGGGCCGAGGCTGCGTCTTCAGGGCCCGGCCTGGAGCCTCCATCCGCAGCCTCGGGTGTCAAGGCCACCGGCACCCTAAAGAGGCCCACCAGCCTGAGCCGCCATGCCAGTGCCGCCGGCTTCCCCCTCTCCGGCTCCGGCTCCTGGACGCTAGGCCGGGGCTATCGCAGCCCCCTGACCGCCGCCAGCCCTGCCGAGCTGCCCACTGAGGGGCCCAGCCCTGAGGCTGTGGACGACATCTCCAACCTGCTGGCTGACGTGGCCCGCTTCGCAGAGGGCCTCGAAAAACTCAAGGAGTGTGTATTGCATGACGGTGAGAAGACTGGGTGGAAGGCAGAGGTGCACGTGGAACATGGAAAAAGGGACCTAGAGTTTAGTGAGGGCCACAGGGAGCAGACCATGAGAACCACGGTTTTGAGAGATGAGTAGGAGTTTGGTGAAAATAGGGAAGGGCATTGGCACGGAGGGAATGCAAAGGCTCAGAAACATGAGAGTGCAGAATGCCTGTTCCCCGGGTAAGGTGTGTAAGGATGCAGGTGTGCCAAGGCCAAGCTGGGGTGGTGCCCTGGATGCTCTCCCATGGGGAGTAGGGAGCCACAGAAGGTATTAGAGCATTTTGGAGCCACGGGACTGGAAGTGGCCCGAGGTTTGGGGTGCAGAGGTCCGGGAGCCCACGTCCTGGGCAGGAGGAGCCAGGAGTTGAGCCGCCTGTGAGACGCACAGTTCCGTTTTCTCCACCACGCGCCTTCAGCAGCCCTGCTTCCTGCCAAGTTATTTTCATCAGCTTCCTGTTTGTCCCTGGCAGCCTGGCGGGCACCTCCTGTGCCATCTTCAGACCCTCCCCAGCCCCGCCCAGAAGCCTAGTACTGACAGCGCCCCTGGCAACCTGTCCTACAGTTGGGGAAACTGAGGCCCCTGCAGGGAGCGCCCCAGCTCTTGCAGCCGGCAGAGCACTGGCTGGGCGTTCTGGTTATCTGGTCCCCGGGCGGAGGCCTGTTTCCTGGGGAAACTCTAATCTCCATTCCTTTCCGACCCTGGGCTTCCTTGGAGGCCGGGCGGGAGCCGCGGGTTGACCTGCCGCGTCAGTCCGGAGGGGTCCAGCAGGGGTCCGGGCCGCAGCCCCTCACTTGCACCTGGTGCCTGGAGAAGGCTCCCGCACACGCAGGTTGGGGGTTAGAATCCTGGGCTGCCCTGGGCGTTGGGAGATGCTGGGCCTGCCGCAGCCCTCTGGCCGCATCTGTAAAATGGGGCGGGGCTGTAGTACTGATGCTCTGGAGGCTGCAGCGGAAGGATCTGCTCTGCCTCAAAGTAAAAAACAGAGATAGCTGGGATGTGTGTTAGTGCAAAGGCCCTGGGTTCCGTTCTCAGGGCTGCGGAAAAGGAGGAAGGGGGGTAACCACAGGCCCAGCAAGGTCGCGCCCGGCCACCTGATGACCACAGCATTGAGATTGTTGCCCCCCCCCCCCCATCGCAGCTGGGGTGGGTATAGCGGCCCGCGGTGCCCTCCTCCTACCGAAGCCTCCTTGCACCTTGGCCTTCGTCCCTGAGCCGCCGATTTCCTGTCCGTCGTGGACCTGACCCACTCTGAACGGCGCAACCGGGGCTCCTAACTGAAGATGGGCAGGAGCGCGCCAGGGCCTGGGCAAAGGTCCACGGGACGCAGAGGCGGGGTTTCCTCGGCGGGGGCGGGGCCTGTCGACCGGCCAAAGCCGGTTTGTCCTCTGACCCGGCCACCGGAGACCCCCGCCAGTCGGTCCCCTAGTTCCAAGCTCCCGCGAGCGGTCCCCGCGCCCTGAAGGCCAAGCCATGTGCGTCTGCGGGTCGGTGCACCCCGCGCAGGATGGCAGCCCCTTGCGCTGCGGGGCGGAGCCGCGAGGTGAGGGGATAGTGCGGGGCACGGGGACCCCCGGTCTGGCTTGGCGCACGTGGCCAGGGGGGATTTGCGGGCGCCGGGCTGGGGACACAGCGCTTGCGGCAGACTCTTCTGGGTGGTGCCCAGCGTTCCAGGTAACCCGCCTGCCGCCAGCTTTCTGGGTGGGGAGACTACGCGGGACCCCCGGTGGCTCGGGCCCTGCGACCCCGAAGGGCGGGGCGGCGGAGGAATGTGATCCTCTAGAAGGGCGCGGCCTCCCGGATTCCTGAGCCCCTTGGCCCAGTGTGGGTTTCAGACGGGTCAGCCAGGGTGCAGCAGGCCTGTGGCTGGCCAGATGTCCCTGAGGTGGCATTTAGAGGGAATTTCGTGACCAAAAGGAAGGAGATGTCGATTTTCAGGTTTCACTTTTTTTTTTCATCAGCTGCGCCTAGACATAGCTAGCTATCAGGCTCTCTCTCTCTCTCTCTCTGTCTGTCTCTCTCTCTCTCTCTCTCTCTCTCTCTGTCTGTCTCTCTCTCCCTCTCTCTCTCTTTTTGAGACAATGTCTTATGCTCTTGTCGAGGCTGGTCCTGAACTCATTGTGTGGCTGAGGCTGGCCTTGAACTCACAGCAGTCCTGCCTCAGCCGCCTGAGTGCTGGGATTACAGGTGTGTGCCATCATGCTCAGCTTGTTAGTGCTGGGAGCTCCAGCTCGGCCTGTGCTCGCTACGCAAGTGCCTGATTCCTTGTCTTCATGTCTTGGTCCTTCTGGCCCCTTCCCCTTTCCACAAATTGCTGTGGTTTGGTTTCTGCCAGATAGCCCATTAAAAAATAATTTGCAGGCTGGGGATGTAGCCCAACCAATAGAGCGCTTGCCTAGCAATCACAAGGCCCAGGGTTTGATTCCCCAGCGCACATATGCCAGACATGGTGGTGCATGCCTGTAAATTCCCAGCACTCAGAGGAGACGGAAGATGACCGCGTACTCGAGGCCAGCCTGGGCTACATAATGGGTTCAGGACCAGCCTGGACTACAGAACGAGAACCTGTCTCAAAAACAAACAGGTGCTGGAAGAATAGCTCAGTGGTTAGAGTATTTGCCCAGCAAGCACAAGGCTCCGAGTTTGATTCCCCAGCACCACATAAACCAGGTGTGGTGGTGCACACCTGTAATCCCAGCACCTGAGAGGCTGAGACAGGAGAGTTACAAATTTGAGAACAGTTCAGGCAACTTAGTTATTTAATGAGACCCTGTCTGGAAATCAGAAATAAAACTGTGTGAGGATGTAACTCAGTGTGAAGGTCCTGGGATCCCACCCCCCGGAGGTGGGGATGGGGGTCCTGGCTGGCCAGAAGCCTGGAGAGGGACAAACTGTGTCAGCAGTCTCCGCAGAGGCTTCCCTGGGAAGGGCCCGCTTCCTGTTCATTCCCTCTCTGCCCCCAGAACTCCTGGAGGCCCGCCGGCCGCTGGCCCACGAATGCCTGGGAGAGGCCCTCCGTGTGATGCGCCAGGTCATCTCCAAGTACCCACTCCTGAACACTGTGGAGACCCTGACTGCTGCTGGCACACTCATTGCCAAGGTCAAAGGTGAACAAAGGCAGTGGGGCCAGGGAAGGCTTCCTGGAGGAGGGGAAATCTGAGGTGGGTTTTGCAGGATGCATGTGAGTTTGACAGGTACAACTGGGCTAAATTAGGCTTCCGCCAGTTAATGACAGAAATTGTTACCTCCCGGCTGTGGGCCAATTGCATGGGGTCCCCGTTTCTGCCCCAGCCTTTCACTATGAGTGCAACAATGAGCTGGACAAGAGGGACTTTGAGAAGGCCCTGGAGACCATGGCCGTGTCCTTCAGCAGCACGTGAGCACAGGGGCGCCTGAGGGGCAGGGCGGGGGGCAGGCTGCCCAGGTCTGGCTGAGTGCTGACTCCCCCGGCCCCACAGCGTGTCCGAGTTCCTCATGGGTGAAGTGGACAGTAGCACCCTCCTGGCTGTGCCCCCCGGTGACTCCGGCCAGGTGAGCAGACAGGCAGAGCGCAGCCTGCACCACCCCGTGGGGAGGGGCAGCGGGGTGGGCCTGGCGTCACCTGGAGCTCTGTCCCTGCACAGTCCATGGAGAGTCTGTACCAGAGCAGCGAGGGCCCCCCGCCCGGTGCCGAGGACTGTGACGAGGGTGAGTGTCCACCTCAGGGCAGAGAGGATGGGGTGCGGGGGCCCGGCTGGGCTGGGAGGACTGGGCAGTACAGGGTCCCGCGCTGAGCCCGTGGTCCACAGGTGGCTTGCCGCCCGAGGAGGTGGACATGCTGCTTCAGCGCAGCGAGGGCGGCGTGGACGCGGCGCTGCAGTACGCCAAGAGCATGGCCAAGTACATGAAGGACCTCATCGGGTACCTGGAGAAGCGCACGGCGCTGGGTGAGTGCGGGCGGGCACAAGCCGGGCAGCCAGCGGGCGGGGGCGGCAGCCGCGTGCCCCCTGCCTCACCCCATCCATCCCCTGCCCCACCTTGCACAGAGATGGAGTTTGCCAAGGGCCTACAGAAGCTCATTCACAACTGCCGGCAGAGCGTCATGCATGAGGTGGGCACCTGCAGGCATGGGGTGTGGGGGACCCCCAAGGCCGAGGGCAGCAGCTTCCTCACTACAACCTGCCTATCAGCCGGGCATGGTAGTGCACCCTGGGTAATCTGAACACTCTGGGAGGCTGAGGCAGGAGAATTGTGAGTTCAGGCCCAACCTGGGCAACTCAGCAACTTACTGAGTCCCTGTTTTTTTGTTTGCTTCTTGAGACAGGGTCTCGCTCTGTAGCCCAGGCTGGTCCTGAACTCATTATGGAGCCCAGGCTGGCCTTGGACTCACAGCAGTTCTCCTGCCTCAGTCTCCCGAGTGATGGGATTACAGCACACTACCACACCTGGTTTATGTGGTCCTGGGGACTCGAACTCAGGGCCTTGAGTTTGCTAGGCAAGCACTTTAACCTCTGTGGTAGCCCTCCAGCCCCGGATTCCCTGTTTTAAAATAAAAAATGTCTGGGTTACATAGTGAGCTCAGGACCAGCATGGATGACACAGAACAAGGCCCTATGTCAAAGAAAGAGAAAGAAAGAAAGAAAGAGAAAAAAGAAAAAAGAAAAAGACAAAATAAAAAGTCAGAAGGGGGTTGAGGGCATAGCTCAGTGATTAAAGCACAGGCCTAGCATGCTCAAGGCCCTGGTTTTGATTCCCCACAACTACATAAAAATTAACCAGACATGGTGGTGCACACCTGTAATGCCAGCACTCAGGAGGCTGAGGCAGGAGGATTGCTATGAGTTTCAAGCCAGCCTGGTATACCTGTTCAGGACCAGCCTGGACTACAGAGCGAGACTATCTCAAAATGAGTAAATACATCCACAGCACAGCCAAGGTTGTATCTTAGTGGTACATGTGGTGTGTATGAATCCGTGGTTCAGTGCCCAGCACTCTGGGAGGCTGAGACAGCAGTTGGCAAGTTCAAGCCCAACCTGGCAATTCAGCAGCTTAGGGAGACCTGATTCTAAAAAATAAAACAGCCTGGGGATGGAACTCAGTACAAAGGCCCTGAGTTCAGTCCCCAAAAAGCAACGTGCTCCTAGAGACCCCAGGGGAGGGTGGTGGTGGGTCCCTGTTCTGTGCTGTGACTGTCGCCCCACCCACAGCCGCACATGCCCCTGCTGTCCATCTACTCGCTGGCCCTGGAGCAGGACCTGGAGTTTGGCCACAGCATGGTGCAGGCCGTGAACACACTGCAGACCCAGACCTTCGTGCAGGTGAGCCACGGAGCCAGGAGCGGCTGGGCTGGGCGACACCTGGGTCCCCACTCTTACCACTCCTGTTGCCCCAGCCTCTGACCTTGCGGCGTCTGGAGCACGAGAGGCGCAGGAAGGAGATCAAGGAGTCATGGCACCGTGCGCAGAGGAAGCTGGTAGGGCTGGGGGTGGAGGCGGGTGAGTGGAGGGGCGCCGTGCCCACGTCAGGAGGCTGTGGCTTCACACTAAGCTCTATCACCAGCCTTTTTTTTTTTTTTTGACAGGATCTCACTCTAGTCCAGGCTGGTCCTGGACTCACTGTGTAGCCCATGTAGCCCAGGCTGGTTTTGAACTCACAGCAGTCCTCCTGCCTCAGCTGAGAGGACAGGCGTGTGTTACCATGCCCAGCCAATTCTTGTATGGTGCTAGGGAATGGAATCCAGGGCCTTATGCAACCTAGGCAAGCGCTCTAACCATTGAACTACACCCCCAAGCTCTGAACAGCTGTTGGAGCACCACTAGCTGGGTCCCATGATTCAGGCCTGTAATCCCAGTACTCTGGGAGCCTGAGGCAGGATGATTGCATGTTTAACCCAGCTTG
This sequence comes from Ctenodactylus gundi, assembly GCA_004027205.1. Classification (NCBI taxonomy): domain Eukaryota; kingdom Metazoa; phylum Chordata; class Mammalia; order Rodentia; family Ctenodactylidae; genus Ctenodactylus; species Ctenodactylus gundi. The sequence goes on along the minus strand of PVKB01001023.1, from coordinate 103,580 downwards.
GGCAATTTTGTGACTGAGACCCTGCTTCAAAATGAAACAACAAAAAGCATGGACTGGGGATGTAAGTGAGTGTGAAGACCTGGGCTGGAGAGATCCCCAGTACCACAAAAACAACACCACCACCACTACTACTGATGTGACTAGGCTGTGTCCCTGTCTTACAAGCTTGTGAGGTTTTGGGGGCTTGGAGGATGGCTCAGTAGTAAGCTCTTACCTACCAAGGGCCATGCCACTCCCAGCAGCACACACACACACACACACACACACACACACACACACACACACACACACAGAGTCACGAACACCATGGGGAAAGACAGGGAGAGAAAAAAAGAAAAACTAACTTGTGAGGTCTTATCTCAGATTGGTGTCCAAAAGGAAGAGAGTTGGGGTCCCCAAAAGGTGCCACAGCTGGGGGCCCAGCACACACTGAGTTCAGAAGCTTGGCATATTAGCTGCTGTTCTAGATGTCCCGTGCTACATACAAGCCCTGCATTGTGTGGACAGGCCTTTATTTTTTATTGATCTGCCAGAGCCCTTTATATATTAGAAAATGCAGACCACAGTGATGTGAATTATAGAATGGCTCCTCCCATTTTTTTGTTTTTGTTTTTATTTTTCTGAGAAAAGGTCTCACACTGATCCAGGCTGGTCCTGAACTCAGGATGTAGCCCAGGCTGGACTTGGACTCATGAGACCACGCCCAGTTTATGTGGTGCTGGGGAATCTAACCCAGGGCCTTGGGTTTGCTGGACAAGTGCTCTAAAGCACTGCACTACACCCCCAGCCCCACTCTCCATTTCTCTTTGGTTACTTCAGCCTCCTAAACTGCAGGGGTCCCACACAGGCCCGACCACACCCAGCCTGTGTGTGCGTCACAGGGCTTTGTATTACTCATCCAGAGGCCTTCTGCGCACTGGGGTTTTTTAGTTATCTTAGTAATTATATTAGTTCTTTTTTTGGGGAAGGGAGAGTTAACCCCTGGCTGAGCAGGTGCCCCACCCTAAGCCTGCCGGCCCCACTCTTTCCTGGGTGTGGAGCCTGGTGGTCTGGCTGGTCTATCTAGCATGGCTGTGAGGTGACCACCCCACCTGCCCCCTAGTTTCTGACCCAGCATTTCCGGAGCAGCCTGGGGCAGCTGACTTCCTGCTGCAGGGCCCGGCTCACAGGGAAGTGAGATCAGCCGGGGGCTAGACCCCAGCCTGAGCCCCAGGCACCATGGGGGCGGCACAGTTTATGTTTTTGTGCAGACCTACTACGCTTGCCGCCTTTTCAGATTGTCACACAGGTACCTGGTGACGCAGTGGACCGACTACAGAGTATCATGGGGTCCTGGGGTTGGGAAGGGAGGCGGCCCGCAGGGTCTGGCTTCAGGCCAGCCTGCGTGTTGTCACCCTCAGCAAGAGGCAGAGGCCAGCCTGCGCAAGGCCAAGCAGGGCTACATGCAGCGCTGCGAGGACCACGACAAGGCCCGCGTCCAGGTAGCCAAGGCCGAGGAGGAGCAGGCGGCCGCTGGGCCCGGGGCCGGCACCGCGGCCTCTAAGACCCTGGACAAGCGGCGGCGGCTGGAGGAGGAGGCGAAGAACAAGGTGACTGGGGTGACCGGCAGGGGTGACCCCAGAGCAGCGCGGCCTGCCTCTCAGTTCACGGTTTCCCACCTCCCAGCCCAAGATGGTGTGCTCTTCCAAGATGCCCGCCAGGCCCGGCACGGTAGTCAGGCCCGTCATCCCAGCTCTCTGGGAGGCTGGGGCAGGAGGATCCCAGATTCGAGCCCAGCCTAGGAAACGAGTTAGTGAGCTCCTGTCCCCAAATTAAAAAAAAATTTTAAAAAGCTGGTTGGGTGTAGTTCAGTGTGAAGACCCTGAGTCCAATCCCCGGTACCAGGAATAAAGGATCAAGGGAAGAAAGAAAGAAAAGGAAAGAAAGAGGGCCCTTCCAACCCCTCCTGCCTGGCCTGCGCGGGATCCCGGGTCAGGCTGGGCCTCCCGCAAGCTGCCCCTCCCATCCCTAGGCGGAGGAAGCTATGGCCACGTACCGCACATGCGTGGCGGACGCCAAGACCCAAAAGCAGGAGTTGGAGGACACCAAGGTGACGGCGCTGCGACAGATCCAGGAGGTGATCCGCCAGAGCGACCAGACCATAAAGTCGGTGCGTGCCCGCTTGCGGGACGCCGGGCTGGGGGGGCTGGGGCGGGGCTCCCGGCGGGGCTCCTGGCCGGCTCCGGGACTCCGGGCAGGGTGCTGTGGTCCTCGCCAACTGACCTGTCCCTTTGCTCACTGGCGCCCCGCAGGCCACTATCTCCTACTACCAGATGATGCACGTGCAGACGGCGCCGCTGCCAGTGCATTTCCAGATGCTGTGTGAGAGCAGCAAACTCTACGACCCGGGCCAGCAGTACGCCTCACACGTGCGCCAGCTGCAGCGCGGGGAGGAGCCCGACGTGCACTACGACTTCGAGCCGCATGTGCCCACCAATGCCTGGTACTATCCTGGAGGCCCCAGGGTCCACCCTCAGCCATCACGGGGGAAACAGCCTGGGTGCAGTGGTGCAGGCCTGGCATTTTACCACTCTCGGAGGCTGAGGCAGGAGGATTACAAGTTCAAGCCTAGGCAGTTTAAAGGGCTGGGAGTTGGACCTGCTGGTGCAGGCCTGTCATCTCAGCTTTTGGGGGTGCTGAGCAGGAGGGTCGCAAGTTTAAGCCCCCGCTTTGGCATTAGTAAGTTAGTGAGACCTCATCTCAACATCAAAACTGAAAGATGGCTGGGGATGTAAGTCAGTATAAAGGCCCCCCAGTTGGATCCTCCGGGACACAGGACACACAGCTCACTGTGACGACCCCCGTCATGACCCTTCCTTCTGCCTGTGTCCATCCCACCAGGTCCCCCGTCATGCGCACCCGGAAGAGCAGCTTTAATGTTGGTGACACCATAGGGACAGAGGCCACCAGCAGCCCCTCAGAGGAAGGAGCACCCAGTGAAGGGTCACCCGCTAAGGAACACAGGGGTGAGCGCTGGTTGGTGCCCCCTGGGGGGGCACTGGCTCCCTGCAACCCTCTAGGCCCTCCTGGTGACACCCTCTTCTGCTTCCCCAGGTGGTCGGGGACATCAGGTACACAAGTCGTGGCCAGTCTCCATCTCAGACTCGGATGGCAGCCTGGACCCCATCTCCCGCTCAGGTGAGGAGGTCCCAGTGTCCTTGGCAGGATGGACAATGTCCAGGCCCTACACTGGTTCTGGGACCCTAACAGCCCAGTTTTCTGCCCAGGGGATTTGAAGAAGTCCCAGCGGACATCTTCCAGTGGCACCATGTCGTCCAGTGAGGAGCTGGTGGACCAGGAGGGCAGAGAGGGACCCCCGGCATTTGAGCAGGGTGAGGAGCCCTGACTGTAGTAGTGGGGGCAGATCGAGAGCTGATGTCATCTCCCTCTGGGCCTGCCTACTTCCTGCTCAGTGACACTTCTTCCCTTCCTGCGCACAGATGACATCAACGGCATGGCCCCCCAGCTGCCAGTGGCCATGCCCAGCGGGCCCTTCCGCCATGTGGGGCTCTCCAAGGCGGCCCGCACCCACCGGCTCCGTAAGCTCCGAACGCCCGCCAAGTGCCGGGAGTGTAACACCTATGTCTACTTCCAGGGGGCTGAGTGCGAGGAGGTGAGTGCTTAGGAAGGGATCAGGGCCTATAGACCTGTAATCCCACCGCTCTGGGAAGCTGAGGCAGGAGGTTTTAGGTTTGAGCATAGATCAGACAACTTAAAATCCTGTCACAAAATATCAAGGCTCATCTCAACACTCTGGGAGGCTGAGGCAGGAAGATTGCAAGTCTGACCCCAGCCTGGATAACTTAGCAATTTAGCACAACCCTATCTCAAGTCAAATGAATAATAAAAAGGGCCGGGGCCAGGCCTGGTGGTACACGCCTGTAATCCCAGCACTCAGGAGGCTGAGGCAGGAGATTGCCATGAGTTTGAGGCCAGCCTGTGCTATATGGTGACTTCAGGACCAACCTGGACTACAGACAAGACCCTGTGTCAAGGAAAAAAAAAGCGTGGGGGGAGAGATAGAGGGGTAAAAATTCTCACTATGGTGGAAAGGTGTCCCAAGTGGGGTTGCCCCTATTTTAAATTTTTATTTATTTATTTATTTATTTATTATTACTTTTTTTGAGACAAGGACTTGCCCTGTAGTCGAGGCTGGTCCTGAACTCACCGTGTAGCCCAGGCTGGCCTTGAACACATTGGCAATTCTGCCTCAGCCTCCCGAGTGCTGGGATTACAGCTATGCACCACAGTATCTAGTTTATATGGCACCGGGGCATCGCATCCAGGGGCTTGCCCCTGCAAGGCAAGTGCTCTAACCTCAGAGCTGAGCTCCTAGCCCCAGGCTTGTAGTTTTAAACCATGCGTGGCTTCTGGGCATGGTGACTCAGACCTGCGGGTGGTGGATTGCAAATTCAAGTGCTGCCTGAGTGACTTACTGACTGAGCCAGACACTGTCTTAAAGTGTCAAGAAGATGCCCTGAGAGATAACGAAGGACCTGACAGGAAGCTAGGGGTGCCGCGTGCCGGCCTGGGTTTCCTGGGCCCCTCACCACCCTCTCTGCCCCTAGTGCTGCCTGGCTTGCCACAAGAAGTGCCTGGAGACACTGGCCATCCAGTGTGGCCACAAGAAGCTACAGGGCCGCCTCCAGCTCTTTGGCCAGGACTTCGCCCAGGCGGCCCGCGGCACCCCGGAGGGAGTGCCCTTCATCATCAAGAAGTGCCTGTGCGAGATCGAACGACGGGCGCTGCACACCAAGGTGCCGGCGGGGCGGGGACCCGGGTCCGGGGGGTGGGGCGAGCCCAGGGCTTGGCGGTGCTGACTGCCACACCCACCAGGGCATCTACCGGGTTAACGGGGTGAAGACGCGCGTGGAGAAGCTGTGTCAGGCCTTTGAGACTGGCAAGGAGCTGGTGGAGCTGTCGCAGGCCTCACCTCACGACATCAGCAATGTCCTCAAGCTGTACCTGCGACAGGTGAGCCTGGCAGGAGGTGGAGGAGGCCAGGTGCTCGCCCCTCCTGCTAAGCAGACTAGCTGGGGAAAGGCGGAAGCTGAGCCGTGGGGAGTCAGATACTGCAGGGGCGGGGCCTGCCCTGGTGGGGCGTGGTCAGCGTTTGGCATTGGCTAGCCTTGGCCGGGCTGAGCGTGAGTTGGGAGAATTACATGCAGCAGAGGGCGGAGCCCCGGTGTGGTGAGCGGAGCTAGAGCTTGGCGAGGCTGTGGCTATGGCAGGAAGGCGCTGGAGGGTCGGGATCAGACGAGCTACAATGGTTGGATCCTGGTGTGTTTGGACGTGACAAGAGCTTGGCAGGAATCTTGGCTGTAAACGGCTAAAGCGGAACTAGGGGCGGAGCCAGATGCTATCAGGTGGCACAGTGGGTGCGACCCTAGCGTGATTGGGCGTGGTTAAAGATGGGCAGGGTCGTGACCATGATCTAGTCTGTGTGACCTGCGCTGCACTGCGTCAGTCAACGTTAGGTGGAACCTAGTGTAGTCAGACACGCACGTCCTGGGTGTGGCGAGGGCATGGTCACGGTAGGGGTGGGGCTAAGGCGGGAGGGCGGAGTCAGACCCTGCAGAGGATGGGTCTATTGTGGTTGGGCGTGGCCTCCCAGAAGCCGGGCCACGCCTCCGGATCAGGCTCTGATCCATTGCCTCGCAGCTGCCAGAGCCACTCATCTCCTTCCGCCTCTACCACGAGCTCGTGGGACTGGCCAAGGACAGCCTGAAGGCAGAGGCGGAGGCGAAGGCAGCTTCCCGTGGGTCGCGACCCGCTGGGTCCGACAGCGAGGCTGCGGTGGCGTCTATGGTGGGCCGCTTGCGAGAGCTCCTTCAAGACCTGCCGCCAGAGAACCGGGCCACACTGAAGTACCTGCTGCGGCACCTGCGCAGGTGAGGGCCAAGGGCAGAGACTCGGGGTGGCAGGGGTCCCCCGGGGACCCTGACGAACCCCCTGTGCCACCCCTGCCCACAGGATTGTGGAGGTAGAGCAGGACAACAAGATGACACCAGGGAACCTGGGCATCGTGTTTGGGCCCACGCTGCTGCGGCCGCGCCCCACCGAGGCCACCATCTCCCTGTCCTCACTGGTGGACTACCCCCACCAGGCCCGTGTCATTGAGGCCCTCATTGTCCACTATGGCTTGGTGTTTGAGGAGGAGAACGAGGAGGCCCCAGGGAGCCAGGTGGGTCTGCGGAGAGTGGTGCTTGGGCAGGGTGGGACAGGTTGCTGGGCAGAGCCCGGAGAGAGAATCTTTGTTCTGAGACCATGTCTCCCTATGTAGCGCAGGCTAGTCCAGGCTACCATGTAGCCCAGGCCAGCCTCGAACTTACAGCAATCCTCTTGCCGCAGCCTCCCTAGCGCTGGGGATTATAGGCATGCCCACCATGCCCAGTTTACGTGGACTTAGGCAATTGAACCCAGGGCCCTGTGTTTACTAGGCACGCAGTCTAACCTCTGAGCTCTGCCCGAGCCTTGAAGACAGGATCTTGTGAGTTCTTTGGCTTGGTCAGGGCAGGACAGACTGCTGTGAAGAGTCCTATTTTTTATTTAATTGTCTGCAGTACTGGGGACAAAACTTGGGACTTTTGCATTATGCTATATCCTCAGTCCCGTTTTTGGTTTTGATTCTGAGGAAAGCCTCCACTAAGCTGCAGATCACCTAGGCTGGACTTGAACTTGCAACCTTTCTGCCTTAGCCTCCCAGAGTGCTGGGAATACAAGCCTTTGTCACCACGCTCGTCACCTGATGTCCAGGCCCTGGGGATTGTGAAGGCCCTGATCCTTCTGTTCCTTCAGGAACTCACATGAGACCTCTTCTGCTTTTAGGCTGCGGTGCCAGAATATTTGGCCTCTATGTAGAATTGTTCAGGTGACTCCCCAAGTGTAGACTTTCTGTCAGGCGTGGAGGTACACACCTGTCATCCCAGCACTTTGGGAGGCTGAAGCAGGAAGATTGCAAGTTTGAACTAGGCTTGGGTAACTTAATGAGATCCTGTCCTAAAATTTAAAATATACAATGACCTGGGAATGTAGTTCAGTGCAGAGGCCCAGGGTGCAGTCTTCAGCAATGAAGGAAAAAGATAAGTTGGGCGTGGTGGTGCGCGCCTGCAATCCCAGCACTTGGGCAGCTGAGGCAGGAGGATTGTCTTGAGTCCAAGACCAGCCTGGGCTCCATAGTGAGCTCAGGACCAGCCTGGACTACAGAGCAAGACCCTGTCTCAAAAAGGAGGAGGAGGAGGAGGAGGAGGAGGAAGAGGAAGAAAAAGAGCAGGAACTTCGGAGGGTTAGGCCTGTTTCACAGGATAAGGGCTGGGGCCGGGACCCCTCACCCTAATCCTCCCGTTGCAGGAGCTGCCGTGTAACCAGCGGGTTGAGGTGGTCGTGCAGATGCCATATCTGGAAGCTGAGAAAGGGGCTACCTATCCCCTGCAGGAGGATGATGGGGGCCAAGGTGAGCAGGTGTCCCTGAGGGGAACTGGGCACACATCCGAGGCTGTGTCCCATGTCAGATGTGGCCCATCCTGTGGGCTTTGCTCACGTTCCTTCACGTGATGCCAATAAAGCACTGCCCTGTCCAGTGTCACCCCCAAGACATGGAGGTGGCCCTGAAGGTAGACCTGTCATCCTAGCATCCTCAGGCTGAGGCAGGAAGAACTCAGGCTCAATTCCAGCCTGGACAACTTAGTGAGATCCTGTCTCAAAAATAAAAGGATTAAGGGGATGTTGCTCAGTGCAAAGGTCCTGGGTTCAAGTGCAAGTACTGAACTAAAAAGTAGACAGCAAGGCTGGAGTTGGGCCCAGCTTCGCACTGTCCCTTAGTAGTCAAGCAAAGGTTCCCTCTGGCCAGGGGACACCTCTCTCATTCTCTCTCTGCCCAGCTTTCCCAGAATCCCACGTTGGATCTAACGATTCTGACTCAGAGCTGGAGGAGGCCTCGGACCCACTTTCCCTGTCAGATGCCAGCACCCTGCATCGCCTCAGCTTCCTGGAGAAGCAGGAAGAGGAGGCCAGTGCAGAGGAGGGTGCCCGAAGCCGCAGTGGCAGCGAAGAGCAGCTTGGGGATGACGACGATGGCCCGGCCCAGCAGCTCTCTGCTTATAACACCAACCAGTCCAACAACGTGACGCAGCTACCGGCCATGCGGTTTCGTGGTGGGCGCATTGCGGTAGGTGTCTGCGGGAATAGGCAGCCGGAGTTTGTTTAAGCCGAGGTGGCAGTGAGGACACTACTGCCTTCCCTCTTGCTCTCTGGAGCATGCTGGACCTGCTTGAGTTATTACAGTGCTCAGAGGTAGACAGGCCTGCAAACACACACAGCTGCAGGGCCGGGCCGTACTGGCAGCTCCTCCTGGGGACATCAAGACCTTGGAATCTGCCTGGTGACCCCCATCCTGGGCCACTCTGGCTCTGCCCAGCTAGGTCTCTGACCTCACATCACTGCCACCTGGAGCAGATGCAGGTCAGCAGGGAGACCCGCATGGGTGCCATGGGGCTGGGGCTCAGCTGGGACCATCCAGCTGTACCTGTCTGTGGGACATGCTCACTTTTCTGCAAACCTGCTCTGGGACACCTGGGCTTAGACACACAATGGAGTCTCTCACAGATCACCATGTATAATAGTTCTGAGATGCATATTCATATCTGGGATTGCTTAAAATAAACCTCTTAATCTGGTGGGGACTTTTAGTTTGTTTTCTGTGGTACTAGAGATTGAGCCTAGGACCTTCCTACTGAGCTACATCCACAGCCATTTTTATTTTGAGACATTTAATTTGCCTAGGCCAGCATCTAACAACACAGTCCAGTGTCAGCCTCCCAGTGTCAGGATGACAGGGCCACTCCCTGCAGCCAGCTACCCCGTGTTTCCTGTGATGCCAGCACCTTGCAGAGGAGCGAGGGTGGGGCAGGGCACTGGGGAGATGCCACAGCCCTGCAGTGTCGTTCTTGGCTTCCTTGCTGGTGAGGGTTCTGTGAAGCTCCCCAACCTCAGGCCTGATGAAGTGGGGAGCTCCAGGGGTGCTACACGCAGTGACCTTTCATTGTGTGTGTGTAGTGCTGGGCATTGAGCCCAGGACCGTCACACTGATGAGCTACATCCCCTGCCCATTTAACTCTGAGCCAGGGTCTTGCTAACTTGCCTGGGTTGGCCTTGAACTCATGGCAATTCTCTTGCCTCTGCTTCCTGAGTGCTGGGACTAACAGGCATGTACCACTATACTTAGCTAAATTTTATGTCGTTGTGAGAAACTGAACCCAGGGCCTTGCACATGCTAGGCAAGCACGTTAACCACTGAGCTGTGCCAACCCCATATTTTCTTTCTGATTTCAAGACAGGGTCTTGCCAAGTCTCCTAAATTGCCCAGGCTGGGCTTGAACTTGCAAACTTCCTGCCATGGCTTCCCAGAGTTCTAAGAATCAGGCCTGTGACAACAGGCCTGAACACAGACCTTTTGAAATTTTATTTTCAGACAGTCTTAATAAGTTACCCAGACAGGTCAAACTGGTAATTCCCCTGCCTTGGCCACTCTAGTAGCTGGGCTACAGACGTGCACTACCCTGCCTACGAGCTCCCCTTCCTTGAGAGATGAGGCTGCCAAGGGTCCCCTGAGGAGTGGCCATTAAGAACTGGCCACACCTAACCCTGGTGACAGGAAGCTAGCTTCTCGCTGAGGCCAAGGGAGCCAAGCAAATACCGCTGCTCCCTCCCAGCCATAGTGCAGTGTCAGAGATCTGCAGTGAAACCCACACAGCTGAGAAGCCTCAGGTGATGAGGAGGAAGAAACCTGAGGTTAGAACGCTGCGGCAGAGCCGTTTTGGTAAACAGAACTGTCTTGGCCCTGGGCCCAGCTGAGCGTCACTTGCAGGTGGCCTGTGGTTGCTGTTCCTGCCACAAAGCAGAGCTGATGAACCAACCGAGTGTCTGGCCTGTAGCTCAAAAAGTTAGTTGTCTGGCTCAATACCAAGAAACCAGTGACCCCTGTACTGCCTTTCGTAGGATCGTGTCCGTGGCACTAGAAATCAGATCCAGGAATGCTCTCTGCACAGCCACAGTTCTAGCTTTTAGCTTTTGTACTGTTGAGTCCAGAGTGGTCTCAAACTCACTATACTCCAAGCTCGCCTCAAATTCCAGGAAATCCTCCTGCCCCAGCCTCCCAACTGCTGGGAATACACGCGTGAGCCACCGTGCCTTGCTTACTTTTTATTCTGAGACAGTCTTGCAAAGGCTACGTTGCCCATGAGATCTTCCAGCCATTTATTCTGTAGCGCTGGGACGGGGGTGGGGATTGGGGCTGAGCCTCAAGAACGCCAAGGACATACTGCACTCCAGCTCCCAATCGACATATTTGAAAGGGAAAAGAATCAACAAAACTATGAAGTGCGTGAGAAGTGGTCCTCTTAGCAGCAGCCAGACAGTAAATACCACGAAAACCAGGTCTCCCGCTGCGAGCCAGGAACGGCTGTTGCTTTTTTGGGACGACGGGGGTGCTGGGAGTAAAACCTAAGGTCTCACATTAGGAACGTGCTCACCCAGTGACACCCCAGCTCTAAATGCTCTGGCACAAGGAGTGTTCAACTGACCGGTGTGTCTCCACAGAGTAGACCGAAATTCAGGTAAGGCCTGACCCAGGTGCATAGAAGGCAGCCGCCTGGGAGCCTCCCAAATGGCAGGCACCCATCCCTTATGAGTAGACACCTTTGCTGGGAGTGGTGGCGCACCTGCAGTACCACCACTCTGGGAGGCTGAGGCAGGGGGACTGCAAATTTGAACCCAGCCTGGACAACTTAGTAAGAATCTGTCTCAAAATCAAAAAGGGCTGGGGATGTAGCTCACAGTGAAAATCCTGCGTTTGATCCCATTTTGCCAAAAAAAAAAAAAAAAAAAGTTGGGGAAGTGTGTGGAGGGGGTGGGGGGGCGCACATATATCTCTTCCAGGTAACCAGATACTGGTGTCTTTGTCCTACCCAGCCTGCTTGGATAATGCCCACTCTTGGATCATTTGGGAAAAGAAACCAGACATGGCTTGGTGACACAGGAGAAAACCAGACACTGGGGGGCACAAGGAGGTGCAGTGGCAAATCTGCACTTTTCAAGGCCAGTAACCTCATCACTGGCCCTCAAGGCCAAAGCATGTTCACACCCACCTCAAAGTCAAAGCAAACTCAAAGGAAATCAGAAAGGGTCCGCACTGACCTGGCCAGAGCTGATCCTCAATTCAGTGCAATGTAAATATGCCATACAACCAAGTCTGCAGCACAGGTCCACAGTCACCACTGGAGGCAGTCCTGGCACGGGTGGGGACGCAGGCCTGCACAGGAGGCGCATCTCCAGCCCACCTGTCTCAGTTACTTTCTCACTGCTGGAGCAAAATACCCAATATCCACAACTTAAGGAAGGAAACATTTATTTGGTTCACAGTTTCAAAAGGTCCACAGTCCACGCCCAGGCAGCCAGCAAGGCTGGAGGCACCCAGCAGAGGCGGGAGAGCTGTGCACAGTTGGAGACAGAAACCAAGTGAGGCAGGGTCAAGTCAATGTCTAGATACTCTGTACAGCCAGAGCTTTTCTGCAAAGAAACTACAATGTCCCTTCTTCCTTTACTTATTTCAAGCTGCCACATGAGCCCCACCTCACTTCCTGGCCCACAAGTCAATCAGTAAAAAACACCCAAAAGCTCTGCCCTGGTCACCCCCCAGTCTCAAGAAGCTTACACAATCCCTTCCAGGTCAAACCCCAAGCACCCTTCCAGCCAACCCTACCTCCCGGCACCACATGGTTCTAGTTTTCCCACTATATTCAAATGCACGAGGCTTTTGGAGGTCACTCCAGGTCCAAGCCACAACACCTCCCTTATTTATTTATTTTCTTTCTTTTTTTTTGAGAGAGTCTTGCTGTATAATTCAGCCTGGTCCTGAACTTGCTATGTAGCCAAGCAGACCTGGAATACAGGACAATCCTGCTGCCTCAGCCTCCCCAAGTGCTGAGAGTACAGGCCTGTGCCCAGTTTAGGTGGTGCTGGGGAATCGAACTTAGGGCCTTGCACTTCAATGCAAGCACTCTGATCTCTGAGCTACACATCTAGCCTCCACCCCTGCTTTTGAGATACGGTCTCCTTACAATGCCCAGACTGGGCTCACATTTATAATCCTGTGTCCACAGGTAAGGAAATTTACATAAAAACTGCACCCCCCCACCAGAATATAAAAGGGTAACCACGGTCCTGACCAGCTCACCCTAGGGATTCAGGGCAAGGATACCCAAAAAATAATGGGAGTATTCAGCTTTGATTTTTAAAAGAAACAAATTTACTTAAAGTATCTTCAGTTTTAAAACATGGACTATTCTATGGCAACTACCAAATGGCCGGAGCTGTGACCCCACCCTGATGATGACAGCAGGGAGATGGAGTAGGAGGCAAAGAGGGGCAGGGGGCGGGTGGAGCTGCAGCCTGGAACACTGTGCCAGGAGCTCCCAGGCTTCCCGGGCCAGGGAAAGTCAGCTGCACATCAGGGCCACCGAGAGAGGCAGAGCCAAGTTCCCACCTGCAGGAACCAGGGCTGGGCTGTGCTGCCTGCTGGCTCTACCCAGGGTTCTATCCCTCCTAAGGCCATGGCCAGGTTAGGACACTGGACTGTTAAACAGTAGCTGCTATCCTGGAAGGTCTGGGAGTGGCCACAGGACAGGTGCATCCCTGCAGGGCTGGAGGGTGAGGGCGTCCATCCGGAGGCAACAGTGATCGCATGTATCTGTTCACCTCTGGGGACTGTGGAAAAGAAGGCAGCCCCTGCATGAGCCAGGCTGGCCAAGCAGGACAGGGACCTGTGAGGAGCAGTTGGCGAGACAGCAGCACATGGTGAGGCTGGGGCCCTTCACAGGTGTCTGAACATTTTTTGAGACAGGGTCTCACTCTAGTCCAAGCTGGTCCTGAACTATATAACCCTGGCTGACCTCGAAATCACAGCAATTCTCCTGCCTCAGCCTCCCAGTGCTGGGATTACAGGTGCGTGCCACCACATTCAGCTGAACCCCCTTCCTTTTGCAGTAGTGGGGATTGAACCCAAGATCTTAGCACTGAGCTAAGCCCATTCTCAGCCCATTTTTTACTTCTTCCAGAGTGCCAGGAAATCAGGCATGTGCCACTGGGCTAAACTGCTCATCTCTGCAGGAAGCCCAGGGGACTCTACAAGGTGGGGGCTGGTCATTCCCCCTCTAAGATGGACAACAGGGCACCCCTACCTCCAGCTGCCCAGTCTTACCTGCCAGGTGAACATCTACTGCACCAGGCGGTAGGTGATATACCTGCCCGCAGTCTCACTGGGCCGGATTATCTTCACCACCTACAGGGACAAAGGCAGGAGTGCGGCTAGGATGGAGGCCCTGCCAAGGCCACATGGGCAGCAGGCGGGCAGGGGCAGGTCGGGAAGGACAGGTGGCTAGAACAAATCCTCTCTGGGTACCAGGGCCCTGGCTGTAACAGGGAGGTGGGGAGTGCGGTCCCAGGAAACTTCCAGGACAGAATCTAGCAAGGACCACCTGTACCTCAGGTCATCTCACCTGCCCTCGCTTTATCCCGAAGTAGCGTGCCACAGGGTCTCCTGCCTGAATCCGAGGCAGCTGGTTCTCCCGGAGTTTACTGGGAACCGTGGTCAGGAAAAAGGCCTGGCAGAGGCAGGACCCTCAGGAGCCCAGGGGAGGGGAGGGGAGGGGAGGGGAGGGGCTGTCAGGGCACGAAGGATACTATCGGGCCAGCAGCTCTGTCACCTCCTCCTTGGTCATGACGACATGCTCTGGAACCAGCTGCCAGGAAAGAAGCCACCAATGAGATCCTCAGGCTCTGGGGCAGCCCTAGCCCTGTACACGTGACAGGGGAAACGTAGCCAAGGACGGAGACATGGGGAGTACTGGGATGCTCAGGAGTGTCAGCAGGTCTCTGGGACAATATCCCACATTGAAACACACAGTGACCAGCCACGATGGCACGTGCATGGACAGGCCCTGGAGCAGGAGTACAGTGTAAGCAGAGCCATGTCCCAAAGGAGGTTCCCCCACCCCAAGCAGCCTGTCCACTGAAAGCACAGAAAGGACAGAAGGAAGAACCCCGGGGAGGTGGCTGTGCCCGGCACCTACCTCATGCTCTGTGATGTTGATGAGCAGCTCCTGCTGCAAGAATTGCTCCAGGATATACTTGGGTGCCATGTCTACCAAGGACTGCAAGACAGAGTCACGCACAGCTAGGGGACACAAGGGACCCTGATTCTACCCAGGTGGCAGTAGCATGGGTTCCATGGTCTATGTGAGGCCTCAGTGACAGTACCATGACCATTTCCCAATAAAGAGGCACCCTCATGTCTTATGAGCATAGCCGAGCAATTAATTAGAGCACCTGCCTAGCCAGCACAAAGCCCCGGGTCTGCCCTGGGTTCCACTCCCCAGCACCAGATCATCTGGGCACGGCAGCGCATGCCTGTTATCTCAGCATTTGGAAGGCTGAGGCAGGAGGATTGTCATGAGTGCAAAGCCAGCCTGGGCTCTGTAGTGAGTTCAGGATCAGCCTGGGCTACACCGCAAGACCCTGTCTGCAAAAAACAACCAACCAAACAAAAACAAAATGAAACAGAACAATCAACCAAATACAAAAGTGGTGGCTGGGCAGAGAGACAAGAGAGATCTTTCCCTCGAGCCCACTAACCAGCTGAGCATTGCAGGCCTGCCACCCCTGCACCTGGGAGGCTAAGGCAGAAGGTTCAAAAGCTTGTGATCAGCCTGAGCAACTAAAATCAAAAAGCCAAAGTTGGGCTGGGAGGATGTTGCTCAGTGAGAAGACCCTGGTTTGGGGCCCTAGAACCAACCCCCCCCGCCACACACACACAAATTCCCACCTCCAGTTGACTGAACAAGGGACCCCAGTACTACCTCCCCACCAGGCAAAGCGAGTATGAGCGGGCAGCTTCTAGGAAGATGCATCAATGCCCAGGCAGAAGGCTGTGTCAGGGAAGGGGTGAGGGTGCCCCAGCATGGGACCAAAGGAAGGCAAGGCCGGGCATGGTGTCCTACCTGCTTGGCAGAGGGCGTCATGCCCTGCTGTACCACGATGAGGGCACGTGTGATGTTCTCCTCCTGCATGCGCTGGCAGTATACCTTGATGGTCTTGATGCCTACCTTGGGCTCCTCTGGGGACAGACACATGGAGATGACACAATCCCTGCCAGCCCCTGGGTTCTAGCCTGGCTTCAGGCCAGCTGTAGGCCTTTAGGGCCTCAGTCTTCCCGGGATCTCAGGATGAGGCGGGCTGCCTTACATCACCAGAAACCACATCAAGAGGAGTGCTACTGTGATCTGGGGGCCCTGTAGTGCTGATGCCTGGAAGATATCTCCAGGAGTGGTTTATTCACCTGGGAGCCTGAGGCAGGGTCTGCAGGGACACAGGGACATGGCGCTGCCTACTTCACACCACCAGGGCCAGATGCTACCTGAGAGCTGCTGGACCCATAGCCAAAGTGAATGTGGAGGGGGATGCAGGCGCCCGTGCTCAATCCTGGCACCCCTCTGCATGCTCAGAAAGCACATATACACTACGGAGCCCCAGCCCATCACATGTGAAGGGTGATCCCCAGGTCCTCCCCACATGGCTGCATCTGATAATAGTCACATATGCCAGGTAAGTGCTAACCACTAAGGCACACCTCCAGCTCATTTATGGTCTTTTTTTCCTTCACCTTTCCTTATTTCTGGTAAAGGGGCCTGAGCCCAGGGCCTTTGTAGTAAGCTATGCCTCCAGCCCTTTTCTTTGAGACAGGGTCTTGCTCTGTCCAGGCTAGTCCTGAACTCTGTGTAGCCTACGCTGGCAACAAATTCACAGCAATCCTCTGCTTCAGCCTCCTACTGTTGGGATTACAGGTATATGCCACCATATCCAGATAATATTCATGTGGTGGTGGGGAATTGAACCCAGGGCCTTCTGTATGCCAGGCAAATGCTGGAACCACTGAGCTACACTCCAGCCCCAGAGATGATCTTTAAAGGAGAAGGCACCAGGTATGGCAATACATCCTGGTTCCAAGTACCAGCTGAGACCAAGGGAACCACAAGTTTCATATGCAACTTAGTGAGACATTGTGTCAAGAAGGAAAAGAAAAGTGATGATTTCAAATAAGTTAAATATCACTTGGTTTCTCTGATTTGGAATAGAGGCATTACACAGAACCAAATAGGTGATAGTGGGAGTTAGCGGGGTTGGGGAGGGTGTGGGAAGGCCAAAAATGGGAAGGGATTGTAAAGTTGATGTGATATATATGGGCACAAAATACTTAAGCTCACTGTAAACGTTATGTATCATATATGTACATATTATACAGATATATATATATGTAAGTGGTAGGAAAAAAAGACAAGAAGAAAAGGGCTGGGGGCGGGGTGGCTCAGCAACAGCACATTTCCCTACTATGCATGGGGCCCCAAGTTAGAAGTAAAGAAAGAGGGCTGGAGGAATGACTCAGGGTTAAAGCACTTGCCTAGCAAGTGCTGAGTACCCAAGTTCAATTCCCCAGCACCACAGAAGCTGGGTGTGGTAGTGCATGCCTGTAATCCCAGCACTCAGGAGGGTGAGACAGGACTGCAGTGAGTTCAAGGCCAGCCTGGGCTGCAGAATAAAACCCTGTCTCAAAAAGAGAGAGAGAGAGAAACAAGGACTGGGGGCACAAATCGGTGGTTAAAGCACCTGCTTATTATATGCAAAGCCCTGAGTTTGATTCCTTAGGACTATATACTTAAAGACTTAGTGAGATCATGTCTCAAAATAATATGTAAGCCAAGCCCGGTGGTACACACCGATTAATTCCAGCACTCAAGGAAGCTGAAGCAGGAGGACTGCAAATTCAAATGCAGTGTGACTTAAGAAAACCTTGTCAGAGAATCAAAATCAAATCACGCTGAGGGCGTAACTCAGTGTAAAAGCTCTGGGCTCAAGCCCTAGTACCACAAAAAATAAATAAATAAATAAATAACAGAACAGGGTCAGAAGAATGGTTCCACAACTATGGCATGCGGAGCAACTGTGCAGCCACAGGTCTGCACAGGCCTCACCTGGGAAGAAAACAAACATCTGGTCGGTGGGGTCATCGTTATGGGCCACCAGCACGGTGAGGTCTGTGCGTCTTGGCCGCCCTTCACTTGGCTTGTCTCCAAACTGGGCTTTGAACTCCTCCAGTGTCTGATCCAACTCATCCTGGGTCACCAGGTATCCCCGATCATGACACAGCTGTGGAGAGGAATAGCCAGGTGACCTACAGCCAAGGGCCTCGGTAAGAACTCAGCTGTGCCTGGTGGCATATGCCTCTGATCCCAGCACTCTGGGGACTGAGGCAGGGGAACTGGACAGTTTAAGCATCTCGCTCTGTAGTCCAGGCTGGCCCTGAACTCACTATGCAGTCAAGGCTAGGTTCGAACTCACCACAACCCTCCTCCCTCGGCCTCTTGAGCGCTGGGATTACCACACTCAGCTAGTAGTTTAGCCTTGCCTATGCTAGGCAAGTGCTTTAACCACCGAGCTCTGCCCGAGCCCCCTTTCTCGCCTTGTCTGACTGTACTTTGAGACAAGGACTCGCCAAAGCGCTAGCTTGTCCACGCTGGGCTAGAACCTGCAATCCTCCTGCTTCGGCTTCCCAGGTTACAGGCCCACGCCACCACCCTCGGCTTTCGTCTCTTTCCGTTCGGCTAGTCTCCCAGTTGCTGGCCGCCGCAGCCTCGGGGCACCAGCTCAAGCCCGACCTAGGTCGCCACCTGGAGACCATGACCCTCCCCAACTACAGAAAGATAAAAAACACGACCAGGGGCAGCGTATCGCCGCAAAGCGAGGACGAGCCCGCCCGCGTTCTCGCGGCGCAACGGGCTTTTTGGGATACATCCCTCCATGGAGGACTCCAGCGAAGGAGGGCGGATACCAACCCGACAAACGGAGGAGAGGAAACTGGGGACCAGGCAGAATTGTGCACGATCTGAGGAGGGAGATGTAGGAAACGGACGGCCTCCGACCGGCCCTGTCCCCCCGCCCACACAGCCCGGACCCTCGGAACCTCGTACGAAGCCCAACCCGCCGTCGCAACAACCCAGGAAGCCCGGCACCTGGAGACGGAAAAGCGACAGCTCCACACCGGCCTAAGCACGCGCCCGAACCACGCCGGTCGGTCGACAAGGGCCCACGCGCGGCTTACCTGCATGATGGTTTTGCGGATTTTCCACAGCCGGTAAGTTTCCTCTTCGTCGTCCATGGCGCCACCGCTAGCTCACACCCACCACGCATGCGCGAATGAGGACCCGAGCGCGCGGCGCCTGCGCCTACCTGTAAGGCCCTCACTAGCCCCACCCCCTGTGCAGGGCTGTTTTCGGCGAACGCCTTATAATCGAACGACACCCAAGACTGGCACTGCCGAGGACAATCCCGCGTCCCGAGAGCGGCGGTTGGGTGCTCGAGATCCCGCCTCTACAGTGGACTTGGCCGCAAGGCCTCACGGAGGTGGTAGTTTTTCCTCGACTACAGCAGCTGTGTGGTAATTTAGAATCCAAGTTGAAACAGAAACACTGAAACCTCAGAGGAGTTTAACCATTCGGTTCCTAGGGACTGTCAAGGAGCCTATTAGACCCTCCATGCCTATCTGTGCATCGCCTATTAGCGAACTTTTTGTTTTGTTTTGAGACAGGGTCATAACTCTGTTGTCTAGGCTGGTCCTAAGCTCACTATGGAGCCTGGCTGGCCTTGGTCTCTCAGCAATCCTCCTGCTTCAGCCTCCCGAGTGCTGAGATTACAAGCCTGCACCCCAAACCCGGATTTATAATTTTTTTTCCTATGGTTTCCCTAGAGTATCCCAGTTCATGCCTCCAGCCTTGGTTTCACCCTTTTGTGTGACGTGAATAATAAAATATCAGGGCTGGGAGCAGTTAAAGCCCTTGCCTAGCAAGCACACGGTTCTAGGTTCGATTATTGAGCAGGCACCACATAAATTGGGCAAGCTATCCCAGGCCTGAAATCCCAGCACTCAGGAGGTTGAGGCAGAATTGCCTTGAGTTCAAGGTCAGTCCTAGTTTCATAGCTCTGGAACAGCCTGGACTACAGAGCAAAAGCGTACCGGTAACAACAACATAATAAGTCAGCTGGGTGAAGTGTTGGATACTAATCATCTCAGCATTCTGGGAGGCTGAGGCAGGAGGATTGCAAGTTTGACCTCAGTCTGGGCAATTGAGTGAGAATCTGTCTTAAAATAAAAAATGCAGAAAGGTAGGAGAGTAACTCAGTTGAGTTACTGAGACCCTTCCTCCGAATATAGAGAGCAGCTGCGTGAGGTGGCACACACCTGTAGACCTAGAACTGTGGGAGGCTGAGGCAGGAGGACCAATATAAGCCCAGCCCAGACAACTTCCAACTTAGTGACTGAAACTTTATTTCAAATAAACAATAAAAATAGAAAGGAGCTGGGGATGCAGCTCACTGCAGAGGCCCTGAGTTCAATTTCCAGCACTGCAGTGGGAAAAGTAAAAGGAGGAATGACGCAGTGGTTAAAGCCCTTGCTTAGCAGGCGCAAGGCCCTGAGTTTGATCCCCCAGTACCACATTCAGCCAGGCCTGGTGGCACACGCCTGTAATCCCAGCCTTCCAGAGGCTGAGGCAGGAGGATTGTCCTGAATCCAAGGCCAGTGAGCTCAGGACCAGCTTGGGATACAGACAGAGACCCTGTCTCAAAATAAATAAATAAATAAAACATAAAATAAAAAGCAAAAACCCAACCTGAAGACCTGAGCTGTCTCTCCGTGGTGAGCAACGCTTACGGTTTCGGTCTGGCGTGTCCCTGAAGCCTCGTGTTTCTGGTGTTGTGGAATACCTATGGATTCTATGTGCTGTTGGCAGGCGGGGCCAGCCAGGAGGGGGGATCAGAGGTGTGTGGTGGAAGACTGACATGGGGTAGCATGTAGATAACAGGTACGTGGTGGATTTTAGGTTTGTTGTGGGTTTCAGGTGTGTGGCACAGCACTGGCACGGGACCCAGAAGGGACAGACCACCAGGACAGGACGACTCCCACTCTTCCTCACTCCCTCGGCTTCCATCCGCCATGCTGTCGCCCACTGTTCCTCTGGCCACAAGCTTCTGTTCTACCCTGGCCAGCTACCCACGTATGGACTGTGACCTTCTGAAACCACAAGCTATAATAAATATTTCCTCCCTTAAATGTGGATGTCAGGTCCTCTGTCCCAGCTATGAGAAAGTCACTAAGGCAGCACCTGTCTAGCATATGTTAGGCCCTGGGTTCCATCCCCAGTGTCCCTCAAGAAAAATGAGGGCGGGGATGTGTAAAGGACAGATTCCAGGGATACTGATGGGAAAGAAGGAAGACAGCATAGAGGAGGGGGCATTGGAACAGCCGTGTGAAGGCCCTGAGGCCATGAGGCTGATAATATCAGTATGTTTCAGCACTGGCCTTTTTTTTTTTTTTTTTTTTTCCTGTTTCAGGGTCTCTCTCTGTAGTCCAGGCTGGTCCTGAACTCACTATGGAGCCCAAGCTGACCTTGGACTCATGCCAATCCTCCTGCCTCAGCCTCCCGAGTGCTGGGATTACACATGTATGCCACCATGCTCAGCTTATGTGGTGCTGGGCAATCAAACTCGGGTACTTAGTGCTTGACTTAGCGCTTGTTAGGCAAGAATTTTAACTGCTGAGCCATTCCTCCAGCCCCTCAGCCCTGGCTTTTACAGAAAAGAGGCAGAGTAGAGGCCAAGGGGATGCCCCTGTCTCACCAACCCTGAGGACAGAGTTTTCGTCTGCTGTGACATTTGGAGCCATAGTGCTGGGAACAGTCTGTCAGGACCCAGGGTGGAAGCAGAGACCAGGGAAGGGCAGGGAGGTATCTGGCCAGGGACTCTGGGTGGACGTTAGTTTTGTTTTGCAGTTCTCTGGGGCAGTGGTAATATGTCAGTAAGGAAACAGGATAAGAACAGAGTTCAGGGGAACCCCGAGGTTGGGGTGAGGCATTTGTTTCTAGGCATTACTCAGGACTGGGTTGAGACTAGAACCAGATTCTGGAGGAACTTTCCAGAGCAGAGCAGGGTCCTTGGCCGGACATGGCTGTGATCAGAGGAAGGGCCCTGGAACGTCTTCTGGGAGACTAAGGCAGAAGGATCCCAAGTTTGAGCCCAGCCTGGACAATTTAGTGGATTAACAAGACTACCTCGAAAGCAAAAATAAAGTACCTGGGAGACTGAGGCAGGAGGATGCTGTGAATTCAAGGCCAGCCTGGTCGCCATGAGTGAGTTCAGGACCAGCCTAGACTATATATAGATCATGAGCCTGCCTCGAAAAAAAATTTTTTCTTCAAATACATGTACCAAAATAGGAAATCTGTGTTGCGTACCTCACAAAATCAAGCGCACCTACGTCACCTTGGTCGATTACCTAGAATCAGTGGAGTTATGAACTTGCGATGAGGCTTTCTGGGAAAAGCCGTACTCAGAAGTTGCACAAATCAGAAACACCCATGTGTGGGCACAGCCTCCTCTCGAAGTGCCTGGCACGGTCTGCTGAGCAGCCTGCACAAAGCGCCACTGTCTGCACGGAACTGAGAGTCCTGGTCACCCTGCAGCAGCGTGGATGTTATTCAGCAGGAAGTGAGACTTCTGAGCTGGGCGTGTGGTGCCACTGTCACCCCAGTACCCTGGGAGGCCGGAGCAGGACCGCTAGTTTGAGCCCCAGCTGGCTACTTGGCTACTAAGCGAGACCCTAACTCAAAATAAAAATGGAGAAAGACTGGGAGTGTAGCTCAGGGTGGAGGCCCTGGGTTTGACTCCTAGTCAAATATATATATATATTAGGAGTACTTATAAGCAAGCTGGAGGCCCTGGGTTCGATGCCCCAGCACCACATAAGCCAGGCATGGCAGCACATGCCTGTCATCCCAGCCCCTAGGAGGATTGCCATGAGTTTGAGGCCAGCCTGGGCTACTTAGTGAGTTCAGGACCAGCCTGGACTCCAGAGTCAGACCTTGTCTGAAAAAAAAAAAGTGAGGCCTCAGGCTCTCAATAAGGCCATGCATCTTTGAGTGAACCTTTCACCTGGGCCTTCAGGCTGAGCCACGTCCCGAATCTGTCTTTTGTTGTTGTTTTTGTTTATTTTGACAGGACATGGATGAGTTACCTGGCCTGGATGCAAACTTGTGATCCTCCTCCCTCAGCCGCCTCCGTAGCTGGGATTACAGTACTTGCCTCCATGCCTGGCTGCAACTGGATTTTCTTTTTCTTTTTCTTTTTCTTTTCTTTTCTTTTCTTTTTTTTTTTTTTTTTTTTTTTTTTTTTTTTTTTTTTTTTTTTTTTTTTTTTTTTTTTTTTTTTTTTTTTTTTTTTTTTGAGGCAGGGTCTCGCTCTGTGGCCCAGGCTGGTCCTGAACTCACTGTGGAGCCCAGGCTGCCCTTGGACTCACAGCAATCTTCCTGTCTCAGCCTCCCTGAGTGCTGGGGTTACAGGTGTGTGGCACCACGCCTGGTTTATGTGGTGCTGGGGAATTGAACTCAGGTACTTAGCACTTGCCCAAGTGCTTGCTGGGTAAGCAGTCTAACTGCTGTGCCATTCCTCAAGTCCCCGCCCATCCCCCTTTACTTTTGAGACAGAGTCTCACTCTGTAGTCCAGGCTGGTGCTGAAGTCACTATGGAGCCCAGATGGGCTTGAACTTACTGCAATTCTCCTGCCTCAGCCTCCCAACTTCTGGGATTGTGGGTGTGCATCACCATGCTCAGATTATGTGGGGCTGGGGAATTGGAGTCAGGGCCTTGCGCTTGCTAAGCCCGGGCTCAAATCACTGTGTTATTCCTCCAGCCCCAAGCAAAGTGATCTTTAAAAAAAAAAAAAAAAAATTGAGGGCTGGCGGAATGGCTCAGCAGTTAAAGCACTAAGTCACTTAGCACTAAGGACCCTAGTTTGACTCCCCAGCAACACATAAGCCAGGCATGGTTGCATATGCCTGTCATCCCAGCACCTAGGAGGACTGTTGTAAGTTCAGGACCAGCCTGGCTATAGAGTGAGAACTTGTCTCAAAAAAAAAAAAAAAAAAAAAAAGAGAAAAAATTGAAACCAGGACCAGGACCAGTGGTGCAGGACTATAATCCTAACCCTCTGGGAGGCTGAGGCAGGAGGATTGAAAGTTTGAGCCCAGGCCTGGGCAACTTAATGACTTACGAAGATCCTGTTTGTCTCAAATTAAAAAAATAAGGGGGGTGGGCTGGGGATGTGTTCCAGTGTGAAAGTCCTGGATTGGAGCTACTGAGAAAACACAGCTGAGACGGATGTAGGGGCTCATATTCATAACTCCAGCTACTAAGAAGGCTGAGGCAGGAGGATAGAAAATTTGATTTAAAAAAATGCCTGGGGCTGAGGCTCTGTGGAAGACCCTGGGTTCCATTCAATGAGTCAGGACACAGGTGTGACCCCTTGGAACTGGCAGCTGCTCTGGGACCATCCAGAACCAGGTTACTACAGAGGACCCTCCCCAAGACTCATCTGGGACTCTGCTTCCCCATTTGCAAATTGGGGGTCCACTCAGGGAGAAGCGGAGAAACTGGGGTAGACCCCTGCCAGCCTGTGAGAAGCAGCTTCTCGTACCACCCCGGGGCAGCACCAAGGCCTGCTCCTCTGGTGCCCTTTGCTCCATCACAAGTGGTGCAAGTCAGGAGCCGGGTAAAGTCTCCTCTCTGAGGGCACTCCCGGAGGGCGTGGCACTGAGAAATTTAACTCTGAAATACACAACTTTTTGGTCTTAAGTTTGCAGCAAGATACCAGGAAAAGTGCTGAGCTGTCCTCTGGCTTGGTTCCTATCTTCCACCCCTGCCTGGCTGGGAGGAAATGGGGGTACTTCCTGAGAAGGAATGTGCCACGACACGGGGGCTGTCCCCCAAGAGGCCTCCAGGCACCTTGTCCCACTGGACCAGAGCCCTAAGGACATTGTGAAAGAGGCAGGTTGTGACAGCTGGCCCGGTTTCTGGGACATTAGGCCACCTCTAGGAGACCTGGGTCAGGGCCACCACCAGGTGGGGCCTCCTGGAGCTCCACCTAAATGGACCCGGCCTCAGGATTCTGCCTCCAGCTGCTTTTGCAGAAGTGGTCCAGCCAGGCCTGGTGGCACAGGCCTGTCATCCCAGCACCCGGGAAGGCTGAGATGGGAGGATCGGAAGTTTGAGCCCAGGCTGGGCAACTCCATGACTTAGACAGACCAACTCAAAATCAAAACTAGAAAGAGCTGGGGGTGGAGCTCAGTGGAGCTCATGGGATAAATCCCCAAGAAAAGGAACAAAAGTGATCTTTGGGTGTCACAAGTGGTGGCCCATACCTGTCATCCCAGCACTCTGGGAGGTTGAGGCAGAAGGATTCCAAAGGTGAGCCCAACCTGGGCAAGTTATCAAGACCCTGTCTCAAAACAAAAAATAAATGCAAAATTTAAAAAGGGCTGGGAGTATAGCTGTATGAAGACCCTAGTTTCGATCCCAGTACCACAAACATGAACAGAAGCAGTAGTCTCTGACGGGCCATCAGAGACATCGAGGGAGGCAAAGTCAAGCCACCACCAGACATGGGGGAGTGGACAGGTGTTGGGGCCCTCAGGGCCCAGGAGCCTTAGCATTGCTGACCTCGGCCAAGTTCCTTTATTGTTTGACCGTTTGGAATTCCAGGTGTTGCTTGTTTACTCAATTTGAGTCATGTGTTGTTTTGACCGTTTGAAGTTTGGATCAGGTGTGGAAACATGTGACTGTTGACTGGTGGGAAGGCAAGGAGGGTATAATAGCAAGACTGTAGATAATAAAGCGTCTTTTGCAGCATCCCTTGCAAGAGTTCAGTTTTCTTCAATCCACACTCCCCCTCTAGCGTTCTCGTTGACTGACTGAGTGGGCTCGGTCAGACAGGCCAGCTCAGTATTTTTTTCTTTTTGGTAGTACAGGTAAAGGCCTAGGGCCTTTACACTGAGCTCTATCTCTATCTCCAGATCATTTTTATTAATTTTATTCATATTTTAAAAATTGAGCCAGCCCCAGTGGTGCAGGTCTTTATTTTCAATTTATTCATTTATTTTCTACGGCATCATGTACCACCATGCCCAGCCTATGCGGTGCTGGAGAATTGAACCTAGGGCCCCACACTTGCCAGGCCAAAGCTCTTCATCACTAGGCTATGCCTCCATCCCCTATTTATTTATTTACTTATTTTAAACAGCCGGGTTTAGGGGCTGGAGGAATGGCACAGTGGTTAAAGCACATGCCTTACAAGCTTAAGGCTCTGAATTTGATTGGCCAGCACCACATAAAGCTGGGCATGGTGGCACATGCCTGGGAGGCTGAGGCAGGCGGATTGTCTTGAGTCCAAGGCCAGCCTGGGCTACACCAGTGAGCTCAGGACCTGCCTGGGCTACAGAGTGACAGCCTGTGTCAAAAACAGAAAGAAAGAAAGAGGATAAAAAAGTGGGATTTATTTTTATTTAAGATTTTTGTTGTTTTGTCTGTATGTAGTCCAGTCTGGTCCTGAACTCTATGTAACCCATGCTGTCCTCGAACTCATAGCAATCCTCATGTCTGAGCCTTCCCTATGCTGGGATTATAGGCATGTGCCACTACACCTGACTTGTGTGGTGCTGGGAGTTCTATAACTCAGGCCTTGTGCTTGCTAGGCAAGTTCTCTACCAGCTGTGCCATTCCTTCAGCCCCCCACCTGTTTTGCTTTGTTTTGTTTTGAGACAGGGTTTTACTCTTTAGTCCAGGCTGGCCCTGAACTCACTATGTCGCCCAGACTGGCCACGAACACATGGCCATCCACCTGATTCTACCTCCCAAGTTTTGGGGAGGCATACACCACCATTCCTGACTTAGGTGGTGCTGGGGTGCTTGCTAGGCAAGTAGTCTAATCACTGACTAAACCCCCTAGCACCCGAGCCCATTTTTATTTTTGATTCTGAGAAAACATCTCGCTAAGTCCTTCTCGCCCAGGCTAGGCTGGAACTTGTGATCCTCCTGCCTCAGCCTCCCAGAATGCTCTTCCTGTGCCACCGGGTGCCCAAATGAGGAATTTCATGACGCATTTCCTAAGAATGAAGTGGGCCCCAGCACATCTTTCACCAAATTTTGGGACCAGTTGGAAAGCAAGGACGGGGAGAGTGGGGGGTGTTGTGTGCACCGCGCAGGACGAGTGAGGAACCTCTCGGGCTTTACTTTCCAAGCACCTGCCCTCGGCCCCTGTGCCTGCGAGCTGGGACCTTGAGGTTAGCCGGTAACTGCTTCAGGGCCAAGTGCTTAAGGGATAAATGTTTCCCAGGGGCTTGATGCACCTGCCTCTGCGCTAACAATGAAGATAGCGCAGTGAATACTGCAGCTGTTTGTGCCCGCAACCCCCGCGGCTTCGGCGGGCTCACTCCTGCGACTCCCCGGTCGCTAGCCTCAGTTCCATTTCATCTAAGTTACAAAGCCAAACTTCCAAACAGGGGCGCGGTGGCGCTTGCAGGATTCCTAGCACATCAGGAGGCTGAGGCAGGAAGATCGCAAGGTCAAGCCCAGAATGAGCAATTTAGTGAGATACTGTCTCAAAATGGAGGGGGGTGGTCTGGGAAGTAGCTCAGTGGGAAGACCCTGGTTAAAAGCCTTCTATATTGAAAAACAAAGGAAAAATAAAGGAAAAGAAAAAACCAAACTTCACTTTTGGGACGTGACTCGTCTGTGATTCTGAGCCACCGCCCTAGAGATTCCAGGGTAGTCCCAAAGTTTCGGCTCTCGGTATCCGCACTCAGGTGCATTGCGTAACACCGCTAAGATAACTGTCCGCCGCCCACCAGCGCGGCTCCCTAGCCAACGAGCATGCGCAGCTGCTGACAACAACAATGCCACAGGCCCCGCCCCTCTCCGCCCACCCTCTCACCCCTGCCTTCCATTGGCTGGAGCCGCCGGGCGTCCGCTGCGACGTCCCTGTTGACCAATGGGGGCGTGAGTGGGCGTGACCGAGGGAGGGCTGCAGAGAAGGGCCGAAGCGCGTCCATTGGCCGGCTGGGCGAGGGGAGGAGCCGCAGGCTCTTGCCGCCGAGATGTTCCTGGGTCGCCTGAGTGGTCTACTAAAGCCGGCTCTTCTGTGCGGAGCTCTTGCTGCTCCTGGCGTGGCCGCCGCCATGGTGAGTACCGTGTCTGCTGCTCTCCGGCCCGCCGGCCCGCTTCCCGGCGCCGTTGGGAGGTCGCGCGGAACTTTGGCCACCTCAGTTGTGGGTGGGGGAGTTGGGTCGGCGTGTCCCATCCCCTCCGGGCCCAGCCTGGGCCAGCGCAGACGCGGTGAGCGCTCGGGATTGCTCTCTGCCTCCGTCTGGGGCTGGGGTGGCTGGCTGAGATAGGCCACCGTACCCAGGATAGCAGGCCGATGTCGGCGTCGAGATCAGTGCCCAGGCAGTTGGCTGGGGCCGAGGTCGCCGGCCTAGTTGGGGCATGGGCTCGGGGGTCGGCGGTCGTTCAGGGTAGGCGATGAGCTGGGAGTCAGTATCCAGAACTACGGGCCGAAGCTGGACTTGGTGGCCTGAGGATTACAAGTTCGAGCCTAGCCTGGGCAGTATAGCGGATTAGCGAGACCTTGCCTCAAAATAATTTTTCTTTTGAAACAGGGTTTCTCTCTCTCTCAGACTGGTCCTAAATTGTCTAGGTAGCCCAAGCTAGCCTTGAACCCACGCAATCCTCCTGCTTCAGCCTCCCTTGTTCTGATATTGCAGGCAAAAAATAATTTTAATAAGAGAAAGCCGGTTGCGGTGGTGCACACCTGTAATCCCAGCACTCGGGAGGCTGAGGCAGGAGGATTGCCGCAGTTCGAAGCCAGGGTGGACTCCATACTGAGTTCAGGGCCAGCCTCGACTACAGAGTGAAACCCTGACTCAAAGAAAATAAAAGGGTCTGAGAGCCAGGCCCAGAGCCGGGCCTCGCTATCCCAGCACCCTGGGAAGCTGTGGCAGGAAGGTCACAAGTTCCTGCTCAGCCTGGGCAACTTGTCCACTTGTCTGGACCCTGTTTCATAAAAAACGTAAGTGAACTGGGCCTGTAGCTCATTGTGAAGACCTTGGGCTCGATATCCAGTGCTACAAAAAAAGGAGAGGGCCTGGGGATGTAGATCGGGACTTAGGACGGGCAAAGGGCAGTTAGCCACGGTAAGGGTGGCCAACTGTGTTGCGGTCAATGTGGAAGACTAAGGGCCAGGATCGGGGCTGGATGGTAGGCTGGCAATGAGTACGGGACGGGGCAGTTACCATGATGGTGAGACGGGGCTAGTCCCCAACTGTGATGGTTAGGGCACTCGCCGCATGGGCTGTCCGCGCTGGCCTGGGTTCCCAGACCCTCGGGGCCCGGAATCCGAGTTATGCGCCCAGCCCCGCCCAGCTTGCGCCCGGGCCCCACAGTACGTCACAGTCTGCGCGGTGCCTTGGCTACGTACGGACCCTTTGACCCAGCCAAGCTGTCTGTGGCCCACACGGGCCGGCGGGGCCGGCATGTGCCGTCCGATCGCGGGCTCCCCGGGGCCCAGCAGGCGGGCCGGCGAGTGCCGGGGAAGGCGGCGTCGCCAAGCCCCCAGGAGTCGCAGGGCCCAAGCGCGCCGGCGCCGGAGGCCTCGCCGCCAGCAGAGGGAGCCCTGTCGGTGCCCGCGGAGGCCTGCGGCGCGGCCCACTCCGCGGAGCAGCCGCTGCGCCGGACTGCCAGACCCGGTGTGCGCTGGGCCCCAAACCCCTTGTAGCATTCTTTGGGGTCCCTCACTCCTCTAAATTTAGAGTCCCATGGTGAAGTGCGATTCTTTTTTTTAAGACAGGGTTTTGCTCTGTTAGTCCAGGCTGGTCCTGAATTCCATGGGGAGCTCAGGTTGGCCATGAGCACATGACAGGTCTCCTGCTTCAGCCGCCCAAGTGCTGGTATTACAGGCACGGGCTAGCTACCACGTGTGGAGACAGTGTCTCCTTCTGTAGTACAAGGCTGGTGGTTCTGAACTCATCCCAGTTTTGATTTTTGATTTTGAGATAGGGTTCTTGCTATGTTGTTAAATCCTCCTGCCTCAGCCTCCCAGAGTGTTGGGATTAAAGTCTATGCCACCATGCCCTTGCAAGGAATGAGAATTTGAGGAGGTGGGGTCCACCTTCTCCATGTAACAAGGTGCTGGTTTCTGCCAGCAGTCCTCTCCCCAGGTGGAGGGGTTTCCCCTCACCCTGCCCCCCACTATCACTCAGTGTCCCTTGCCTTGCAGTGTGCCGCCCGTGATGACTGGCGCTGTGCCCGCTCCATGCACGAGTTCTCTGCCAAGGACATTGATGGGCACATGGTCTGCCTGGACAAATACAAGTGTGTGCTTGTCCGAGGGGTGCTCGGGGTCCACTTGGGATGGGGGCTCTCGTGGTCCCACCTGACCTCCGACTCCCATTCCTCCAGGGGCTTCGTGTGCATCGTCACCAACGTGGCCTCGCAATGAGGCAAAACCGAAGTGAACTACACTCAGCTTGTCGACCTGCACGCACGATATGCCGAGTGTGGTTTGCGGATCCTGGCCTTCCCCTGCAACCAGTTCGGGAGGCAGGTGCGTGGCCAGGGAGGGGTGAGGGCAGGCACGGGGCTGGGATGTGCGCCGTACCCTGACCCCGCCCTGCCTTGCTCCTGTGCGCCCCAGGAGCCCGGGACTAATGAGGAGATCAAGCAGTTTGCCGCTGGCTTCAATGTCAAGTTTGATATGTTCAGCAAGATCTGTGTGAATGGGGACGACGCCCACCCACTGTGGAAGTGGATGAAAGTTCAGCCCAAGGGGAAGGGCATGCTGGGAAAGTGAGTTGTCTGCACACCGTGGCGGGGGTGATGGGGCCCTAAGGTCACGGGCCCTGCTTACCCCTGTGCCCTCTTGTTTTGCAGCGCCATCAAATGGAACTTTACCAAGGTAAGGGCTCGGGGAGGAGGGTGGAAGAGACAGGGCTGGGGGCAGGGCCAGATCTTTCCTCCTGTGTCCCCTCCTGAGTGCCAAGCAGCCTGCTTCTGACACGTGCCCCCTCTGGCAGTTTCTCATTGACAAGAATGGCTGTGTGGTGAAGCGGTACGGTCCCATGGAAGAGCCCCTGGTAGGTGCCTCTCAGGGAGCCTTGACGTGGGGAGAGCTGGCAACCGGGGCAGCACGTGATGTACCTTCTGCCCGACAGGTGATAGAGAAGGACCTGCCCTGCTACCTGTAGCTCCCCACGTCAAGCCCCGCTGAGCTTCCCGCCTGCCTCCAGCCCTCCCCCCCGGTACCATGACGGTCTGCCTACAAACCAGTGTGCTGGTAGGGCAGCCCCGAGGACGCGTGCATTACCGGAGGAGGGTTCCAGGGGTGCAAGGCTGGGCTCAGGGCCCCTACTCTAGCTTCCTTCTGGGAATAAAGTGAAGAACTCAGCGGCTGTGTCACTGTGACTTGGGGGTGGGGGCTCCCTGGGAGCACTAGGGTTGTGCCTGCTGGGAGATGCAGGCCCCGGTGGTGCCCAGAGGATCTGGGGCAGCTAGTCATGGGACTTGGCTGATCCCTGCAGGGGCACCCACGGTACCCTGATCCCAGAGGAGATAATTCTCTTAAGTGGCTGTAGCTGTGGAGGCCATCAGTGGGGGTGGGAGGAGCAGAGGGCCTCGCCTGGGGTTAGAATGTGACTCGGGCTGTGAGCTGGAAGGAGCTATTGGGTAGCAGAGCCCAGCTGTAAAGACCAGCAGTCTGGGTGGACAGAGGGGCCAGCAGAATGGGAATTGAGGGGCCCAGAAGCCATTCTCAGCTACCTCACAGGGTGTCCTGGCTCGGGTCCACCCCTGACTCAGGCATCTATGAGCCCAGACAGCAGGGGCTCAGGCTAAAGTGGCCCAGCTCTGGTCTAGAGGCCAGCAGAGTCATGTATGTTTCCTGGGTTTTTGGGAAAAGCTCAGGGCCCACTGCCTCTCAGGAGGTGCTGGGGAAAACTGAGGCAGTGGCCAGCCCCAGCCTGTAGAGGTTCACGAGAGCTGTCCAGAGGCAGCTGCCCTGGGGTGTTGCGGTGGGCCTCTGTCCCTAGGTGGGCCCATAGCTGGAGGGACAGGACACATATGGAGGGACAGGTTTCCTTCATCAGACCCCAGCCCCACTACCCCTGCAAATCTAGAGTCCCTCTGTGACAGGAGGTACCACTACTGACCCAAGCTGGGAGGAGCAGACAGTGGGAAGTAGGCAAAAGGCACATATATTTAAAAAAGATCTCTTTACATATGTACATTAGAATTCATTATAAATACACATAGAAACCAGAGGGCTGCCGCCTACCCAGTGGGACTGGGGCAGGGGTTGAGGCGACAGGCAATAATTTAGGGAGTGGGGTTGCATATATTAATGGGGTAGCCCCAGGAGCCCCCAAGGGCAGGGCCTAAGCACCGGGGTTTCCTGAGTTTGCACCTCTGGAATCACAGGCTGGGCCGGGTGGAGAGGCACAGAGATCCCCACACCCCAGGTCCTGAGTGGGAATATGGACTCAGCAGAAGGCACTGTGGGGCCTGGGGCCCTAGTGCTCCTGCCTTCCTCTAGAACGTGCTCCCAACAGTCTAGAACGACCTTGTGACAGCCGTAAGGTGCTATGGGGTCGGGCAGTGGCCTAGGAGTTTGGGAAGGGCGGGCTAAAGCGGATCACACTCTGCCGCTCAGGGCCCCCGCTGCCCACTGCTCCCTGGGCGCCTGCGCCCACCAGCGGGCCCGAAGGCTCGGGAGGTGTGGCA
The DNA here is from genome assembly GCA_004027205.1 of Ctenodactylus gundi. NCBI lineage: Eukaryota > Metazoa > Chordata > Mammalia > Rodentia > Ctenodactylidae > Ctenodactylus > Ctenodactylus gundi. Next base: position 71,780 of record PVKB01001023.1, on the reverse strand, counting down.
TGCAGGGAGCGCAACATGTCTTCCAGCACCTCCTTAAAGTTGATATCACAACCCTGGTGCGCGAGGGCCGCAGGGTCGCCCAGCAGTGGAGTGCCAGGGTCAGAGGGTGGTGGGGGAAAGGTGAAGCGTGGTGGGGCTGGGAAGGGCTCAGCTGGGGGGCTGTAGGTCAGGTCCAGCACTTCACCAGGGCCACTGGGCAGCGCCAGGCGGCGGGGGGTGGGTGGTGCAGGGCCTGGGAGACCAAGGCAGCGTCCGCTCCGACGCTGGACGTCCGCATCCATCTGCCGCAGCTCCTGGAGCACACGGCGCACGCAGACCTCGGGGATCTTGATGCCTGCAGGACAGGATGTGGGAGGTCTGGGTCAGGGCTCCCTCAGTGCTGACCCTCGCCTCTGCCCTAAACCTTCCTCCAAACTTAACCCCTATCCTGAAGCCGTTTAAACCTAACTTATCCCCAGCGCTCAGGACGTGGAAGCCTGTGGGGCACAATGCTTGGTGGGGTCAGAGCTCCATGGGCTAACCCTTCCATAACTCTGAACCCCTAACTCAACAGTAAGTAACTAACCCTAAACACTAGCCCCAAATCCACCCCAGCAGGCGCCACCCACTCACCCACTTGCTTCTTCCGGTCCTTGGTCCTGAGACGCACGATCTGCAAGTGGCTGCTGCTGCACACGTCCGCCATGACGGCGGCTACTCGGCCCCACACGCGCAGCAGTGCCCCGCACAGCACGTAGTGGTGCCGCAGCCGCAGGCCCTGCGTGCAGTCCTTGCCCTCTTGCGCCAGCCGGCACTGCTGGTTCCTGGGGGTCAGAGGGGAGGGGGTTGGGGAAGTGGGTCAGGATCAGGGTTTAGGTTGGCTTTTAAGGTTAGGCTTAGGGGATGTCACCATCCTGCCTGCCTCCAAGTCTCCGTGCACCCAGGTGCCCAGGGGTGGACACCTCCATGTGGGGTCATTAGGGTCACAGGGCCAGAGGTTAGGGTCAGGGCTTAGAGTTAGGGACCAGGGGTTAGGGATGGGGACTGTCTTTATCTGAAGCTCCCTCCTCTGGCCTGGTACTCCAGGTACACCACAGGTGGGTTAGGGTCCAGGTTCAGGGTTAAGGTTAGAGTTAGGAGCCTGCTCCCCTGGCTCCAGATCCCACTTTGCTCCCTCTGGCTCCATGTCCCAGGAGACCACTGCACACATGCCCCTCCCTGGAGGGCCAGGGTCAGACACCATCCCTGCCTGCCACCTGTGGGTGCGCAGGGGTCAGTCCCTGTCCATGTGGCACCACCAGGATACTTACCACGCCACATGGCTGCAGTGTGTCAGTGAGTAGACATAGCTGCTCTCCCAGTGCTCCCGGGCCTCCTCCGCAGTGACCTGGGGACAAACACGGCCCCGTGTGAACTGTCCCCAGTCTTTTGTACCCACCCCCCCCAGACCCGGCCCAGTTCCCAGGCTCCAGGGGTCCCTACAGGCTGGAACTTGCGGCGCAGGCTGTCCAGGGTCTCGGGCTGGCCCTGCCGGCCAATGTTGGGCTTGTACACGGTGAAGTGTTTGCCTCGGCCCTGCTCAGCCAGCAGGCAGCACAGCTTGTTCCCCCGCACCTGCAGGGCACAGCTGTGAGGTTGTGGCCCCCCAGGACCACCAGGGCAGGTGACCACCACCCTGCCCAGCTCCAGCCCCAGAGCTGGGGAGCTGGGAATCACGCAGCCCAGGCCGCACCTTATAGGAGAGATAGAAGCCATCGTACGGGCCCGTCAGCTCCAGTGACTTAGTGAAGGCCTCCTCCCACTTCAGGCCACGGTCCACGCTGATCTGCCAGGAAAGGTGGGATGTCAGTGGGCACTGGGATGAGGTGGGGACTGCAGGAACAGGGTGGGATAGCTTCCTGCTCACCTTGTAGAAGACTACCTGGCCATCCTGCGGGTGCCCAGGGGCCAGGAACACCTGCTGGCTCTCCTCATAGATCTCCTCGATGCCTGGGGCCAGGTCTGTTGGGAGGTGGGGTAGTGAGTGGTGCTGGGTGAACATCATTCACCCGTGGGTGTGACATGGGGACTGGCTGGACCTATACTTCCTTTTTTTGTGGTTTTTGGGATGGAATCCCTGGCTTTCCCATTGCTATATCCTGAACCCTTACGTTTTGGTTGACACAGGGTTTTGCAAAGTTCCTAAGCTGCCCAGGTTGGGTTGGAAGTTGCCATCTTCCTGTGAGCCTCCTAGAGCATTACGATTGCATGCTCGGTCCCTGCACAGCCCCTGTGCCTTGACTGTGTGTGGGCCACCAAGGATGGAACCTGGGGTTGCTCTACTAGTAGGCGACGGTGCTACGTGTACCCCATACCTGGACCTGCCAACCCCTCTGTCTGGGGTGCACCCCAGAAATGATCCCCGTGAGCACAGGCAGAGATGGCTGGCCCAGACACACCCAGCGTGTGGATGTCACATGGCCCCTCCAAGCTGAAGGCTATTCTCGTGAAACATGACCCCAAGTGGGTCACATACAGCTGTGTCCTGCTCTGCATAGTGCCCAGGGGGACTGTGTGAGAGAGTTACAGTTCTCCTTTTGTTGTGACTGTTGCTGTTCCAGGGATCGAACTCCGGCCTTCCCCCTGAGATGCATCCCCAACCCTTTTTTATTCAGATAGCGTCTCGAGAAATTACTTAGCTGCCCAGGCTGGGCTCAAACTTGCCAACTTGAGACCCTCCTCCTCAGCCTCCTCGAGTGCTATAATTATAGGCCTGGGCCACCAGGCCTGGCTTCCTTTGATGGTTGGCAGCACTGGGCATCAGCTCCTCTGCCACCGAACGGCCCATGGCACTTGGCACCATCCATGCATTTACTCACTGTGATACTGCAGACTTCACCCAGGACCTTCAAACTGAGTCACATCCCTAGACCTTTTTATTTATTTTTAGAATGTATTTGATTTCTCTTTTTTGTTTTCGATACAGGGTCTCACTCTAGTCGTCTAGGCTGTTCCTGAACTCCTGTGTACCCATGCTTGCCTTGAGCTCACACAGCAGTCCTCCTGCCTCAGCCTTCTGAGTGCTGGGATTACAGGTGTGCACCGCGATGCCCAGTTTACGTGGTGCTGGGGAATCAAAAGTCAGGGTCTGTGCTTGCTGGGATAGTGCTCTAACTGCTGAGCTATTTCCCCAGCCCAGACCTTTTTATTTTTTGAGAGAGAGTCTTGCCAGGTCTACTAAGTTGCCCAGGCTGGGTTAGAATTTGTGATCTTTTAGCCTCAGCTTCCAAGAGTGCTGGGATGACTTGTATACCCACTATGCCACGTTTCCTTTTCTTTTGTTTCTTTTGTAATTCCTACTAGGGAGTCAACTCAGGGTCTTTATGCTGAGCTACGTCCCCATCCTTGTAGTATTTCTTATCTTGATACAAGGTCTTGACAAGTTGCCCAGGCTCATCTTGAAATTGTGACCTTCTGCCTGAGCCTCCAAGTAGCTAGAATCATAAATGGGCACTACTGCAACCGGCTTGTTTTATAAGTCGCTTTCTTGGGTACGGTGGCACATGCCTTTAATTCCAGCACTCTGAAAGGCTGAGACACGAGGATCCCAAGTTTGTGTCTAGCCTGGGCAGCCTAAGACTTAGTGAGATACTATCTCAAAACCTAAAAAGGGCTGGCTGGGATATAGCTCATTCAATTCCCAGTGTCTCAAAACAAACAAACATACAAATAAATAAAGATTAAGAGTAAAGTTTACTGGCACACAGCCCCCATTACTCCTACTTATTGTCAAGGATGGTTGCACGATTATGAGAGACCACTGGGCCCAGCAAAGCTGAAAAGACAGGCTCAAGCCCTCTTCAGAAAGGGCATAGCCCAGTGGGCAGAGCACTTGCCTAGCATGTGCAAGGCCCTGAGCTCAATTCCCCAGCGCCATGTAAGAAATCAGCTGGGCATGGTGGCATATGTCTGTAATCCCAGCATGGGAGGCTGAGGCAGGAGGATTGCTGTGAGTTTGAGGCCAGAATGGGTTATGTGGTGAGTTCAGGACCAGCCTGAACTACAGAGTGAGACTGTCTCAAATGAAAAAATGTTAAATTTTTATTTAGGGACCCTTGGATGAGGATTACTTAACAGAGACTTCACGAAGATTTGGGATATGTCAGGGGAGGGTGCAGTGGTCTCCAGTTTCTTTAGGATAAAACACAAAGCCCAGCATGACAGCACAGGCCTATCATCTCAGCACTCTGGGAGGCTGAGGCAGGAGGATTTCTAAGTTTGAAACCAGGCTGGGCAACTTTGTGACTGAGTGATACCGTCTCAAAATTTAAAATAATAATAATATAAAGCCGAGGGGCTGGAGGAATGGCACAGCAGTTAAAGCGCTTGCCTTGCAAGCACAAGGCCCTGCGTTTGATTCCCCAGCACCACAGAAAGCTGCGTGTGGTGGTGTATAATCCCAGCACTCGGGAGGTTCAGGCAGGTGGATTATCTTGGGATCCAAGGGCAGTCTGGGGCTACACCAGTGAAATCAGGACCATCATGGGCTACAGATGTCCCCCCCCCAAAAAAAAAAAGTAGGTAGGTGGTGGGGTGGGGTGGGGTGTGTGCGTGTGTGTGTGTGTGTGTGTCAGGACCAGCCTGGGCTACAAAATGAGACCCTGTCTCAAAAAAAAAAAAAATTGACTATAATAAAAGGGCTGGGGAAGTAGCTCAGGAGAAGGGCCTTGGGTTCCATCCCCAGTACCATAAAACACAAAGCAAAACGGAACAAAACATGAGTTTAGGCGGAGTTCCCATGGACCCAAGGGACTGGCTGTGCGTGGGGCCTGGCATCGTGCCACACCAGCTCACCCAGGATGCCCATGTCGTATCTGCCCTCCTTCTTGTCCATCTCGATGAGGTGGTCGAACGTGTCTGAGAAGTACTGGAAAAGCGCGTTCTGCTTGTGCACCTCCAGCCCCAGGATGCGGTTCAGGAACTTGGTGATGGAGCAGTCTGGAAGGGCAGAGGGCCAAATCTGAGCGCCAGGTGGCAGCCGTAGGGCTCCTCCCTTCCCTGCCACGCCTAGGGCCACGGGACTCACCTTTCTCCACGTCCAGGCCACCTGACCGTGACTCCCGTCCACTGATGCCAACAGACAGCAGGCCCTGCTTCATGTCTGCGGGTGGAGGATGGGCCCTGTGCCTCAAACCCTGCTACCAGGAGTGTCCGGGCAGAAGCCCAGGGGCCTGAGGCTGGACTCCCAGGCTGCAGCCCTCAGGGGAGCCCGGCATCCTTATTCTGATGTACGACAGTTCTCAAAAGGGAGCGCAGGCTCCACAGCCGTGGGCCTTGACCTTCCCCCTGGGAACTACTCGGGCCTCTGCCAGTGCCTCCTCTTTCCTGAGCATGGGGAGGCGGTTTCTCTTTCTTTTCTTCCTTCCTTCCTTCCTTCCTTCCTTCCTTCCTTCCCTCTTTTCCTTTCTTCTTTTTTATTTTTGTTATTTTTTGAGACAGGGTCTCTCTCCATGGCCCAGGCTGGCCTTGAACTCAAAGCAATCCTCCTGTCTACCAAGTGCTGGCATTATAGGCATGTGCCACGATGCCCAGCGGCTTTCTTCCTTTCTGGCCTGACAACTGAACACAGCCTTCAACTCAGTTACATCCCTAGTCTTTTTAGTTCTATTTTTGAATATGTATTGATCAGCTGCCAAATTGCCTGAGCTGGACTCAAATTTTGAAGTCTTCCTGTCTCAGCCTCCCAGAGTGCTGGGATTTACAGGTGTGTTCTACCATACCTGGGCATAGAAGAGTGTGTCTGCCTTTTTTTTTTTTGAGTCAGTGTCTCACTCTGTAGTCCAGGCTGGCCTTGGGCTCACAGCAGTTCTCCTGCTCAGCCTTCCGAGTGCTGAGATTACAGGCCTGCACTACCACACTTGGGTTATGCGGTGCTGGTGGATGGAACCCAGGGCCTTGAGCTTGCAAGGGAAATGCTTTAACTGCTGTGCCATTCCTCCAGCTCCTTTTTTTTTTTTTTTTTTGAGACAGTCTTACTTCGTAGGCAGGCTGGTCCAGAACTCACTGTGTACCCAAGGCTGGCCTCAACTTAAACAGCAATCCTCCTGCCTCTGCCTCCAAAGTACTGGAATTACAAGTGTGAATCACTACATCCAGCCAACTTTTTATTCTTTTTATAAATAGTTTTTTTTTTCTTGGATGCAGGGTCTGTAGCCCAGGCTGGCATTGAACTCATCATGGGAGTCTTTCTGCCCAGCTTATGTGGTGCTGAGGAATCGAACTTGGGTACTTAGAGCTTGACTTAGCGCTTGTTAGACAAGCACTTTGACCGCTGAGCCGTTCCTCCAGCTCCCCAGCTAACTTTTTAATATGATGCTGAGGGATCAGACCCAGGCCCTGTGCATGATAGGCAAGTGCCCCACGGAACCTGTCTGCCGCTCAGCCCTTGGGGAGCCTTTCAGCACAGCTGCGCCTACAGACCTCTGTGCTACCCAGACCGTAATGGACTCTGCCCCTCCCAGAAGGACCTGCAGGTGCCCTCAGCTCACCCCGGAAGAAGGCGGCGTCCCCTCCAGGGTATCCTTGTGGCAGTGGAACCTTGTTGTCCATGTGGCCAAGGATGGTACTGAGGACGCAAGTGAGGGCCCGGGCACCGTACTGGAAGTGCAGGGAGACAGAGTGAGTGCGGTGGCTAATGGTGGGACACTGGCTGGTCCTCCCCCTCCTTGTCCCCGGATACCTTGTTTTCAAAGTTGTATTTGCTCAGGTCCCGGGATTCAGTGGCCCTGCGGTCTCCATGTGTCAGGGCGCCCTGCCAGGGGTGGTGGACACTGTTGGTGGGCTGCAGTGGGAGGGGACTGTTTTCCTGGACCATGGGGGACCCTCCCCTGCCAATCTGGTCCCCAGCCCCAGGTGCTGCTCACCAGACTCTCCAGCCGCTTGGCCACAATGGAGGCGAAGCGGCGCTCCCCGGCCAGCTCAGAGATGAGGAACACGTACTCGGGCGCGGACACCTGGTTGGAGCGGTGGGTACGTCCTATGGGCAGAGGAGGATCTCAGAGACAGGCTTGGCTGGGGCAAGGGTCCAGGTGGCCCTGCGCACAACCAGAACTCACCGAACTGCTGGATGGCACGGTCAGCGCTCCAGGGCAGCTCAAGTGTCATGTGGACGCGGCGGCGCTGGTTGGGGACCCGACGGTCAGCTTGGAGGGAGACACCTGAGCTGGATGCCTCAGAGATGATGGCCACCAGCTGGGGGGTAGCAACAGTTAGTGTCTTTTTTTGTGGTACTGCGAATGGAGCCCAGGGCCGTCATTATTTTTATCTTCCAGACAGGGTCTCACTCTATAGTCCAGGCTGGTTCTAAGCTCACTACACAGCCCAGGCTGGCCTTGAATATACAGCAATCCTCCTGCCTCAGCCTCCTGAGTGCTAGAATCAGGCAACCCCCCCCCCCCCCCCCCCCCCCCCCCCGCCCAGGTAATGTGGTACTGGGGAACCGAACCCAGGACCTTGCACTCGCTAGACAGGTGCTTTAACTTCTGGGGTATTCCTCCAGCCCCACCCAGGACCTTCATACTGAGCCATATTCTTAATCCATTTTTTTATTTTGAGCCCAGGTCTTGCTTAGCCCCTAAGTCTGGGGTCTCTACCTTCTCGCCACTCATGAAGCGCTGCTTCTCCCTGAGGTTCACATGGTCGATGGACAGGCCCTGCTCGGCACGTGATTCAAAGGCCACTGTCCCATCAGGTCTGGACACGACACGGCCTTTCCTGCCCGTCATCTGTGGCAGGGACAGAGAGTTAGGGATAACTATCAGTGGGTAGCCACGTGGGCCTGTTTCCCTCTCTACTCAATGGGGCCCCAGACACCCTGGGGGGACTGGGTGGATGGAGCCACCTAGGACAGGGCAGGGCAGGCTGAAGCTCAGGGGGCTGAGGCGGGAAAGCCCTTTGCAGAAGCAGCCAGGCCTCCTGAGGCTTGCTTCAGCCTGGACACTATGGCGGCGACCTAGATGGCCAGCAGGGACTGCCAGAGCCCTGCAGAGTGGGGCCAGTGTCCCAGGCAGCGCTCACCTCGGCCACTCGTTCGGGCCCCCCAAGCTGGTCGATGACTTCGTCCAGGGTATTGACTGGCAGCTCGCGGCCCAGTGCCCGCACCTTGGCCAGCAGGTCCTGCTTCAGTTGCTCCACGCGCTCCAGGACACCAGGGACCTGCAAGTCCCTCTGAGGAGGGCACAGGGGGGCTGCGGGGGGAAGAGTCAATGTCGCTGGAGGGATGGCAGGTGCATGGACCCAGGGCCACAGCAGAGCCGTGTCCTGTGCCCATCTCTGTGACCCAGCAGGGGCGCGGCATCACCCTGGCCGGAAGCCAGCCCTAACTCTGACCACAGTGCCACCCTTGCTCTCCCTGAGCCTTACTCCCCATTTGGAAAGTTGGCTCACAAGAGCATCAGCCCTCAGGGGACCCAGGCTGCAGTTCCCCTGGTCTTGGGCTGAGCACTGACCCCGGTCGTCCACAGGGAACCCGCTGGCCTCCACAATGACCACATCATCGTCCACCAGGGACTCAGGGGAAGAGTTGAAGTCACTGTCCAGGCCGGCATCCGAATCGGTGCTGCTGTCGTCGCTGATGTGGATCACGCCAGTACCCTCAGGCAGGAGGCGGGGCGCCTTAGCCCCACGACCGCGCGGCCGCCCTGCGGAGGGAACCAGGTCACTGGGGCCGGGACAGCGGCCAGCGCTGGACAGGAGAGGCAGAGGATGAAAGCAAAGGCAGCCAGTCGGGGAGAAGCCTCCAGGTGCAGAGCTAGGGGAGAGGCTTGGGGGACCCACTTCCTGGCCGCGGCTGCCCGCACTCTCCTCAGAGCCTGCTTTTCTCAGGTTACGCAGTACTAGGGATTGAACCCTGAGCTACATCCTCAGCCTATTCTTATTTTGAGGCAGGGTCTTGCTGAGTTGTCCAAGCTGGGTGTGACCCTCCTGCCTCAGCACCCTATAGTTGGTACGATCACAGGCCTGTGCCACTGTGCTCAGCTCCGAGCCCTTTTTCTTTTTTTTTGGGGGGGTGGTGCTGGGGAGCTGGGCTTAAACTTGTGTTCCTCCTGCCTCAGCCTCCCTGAGTGCTGGGATGACAAGTGTGCACCAGCACCCTTGGCTTCCCCAAGTCTTCTGTCTGCATGCTGTTAAGGACACCACCGCTCCAGGCAGCTGGGGCCATTGTCCTGGGCACCCCCGTGGGGCCCTGAGCCCCTGTCACCAGGCCAGGACCAAGCACAAGGAGTAGCTAGCATCCACATACCTCGTCCTTCTTGGCCAGCCAGACCCCAGGAGGCAGCTCTGGGCTTCCGGGCACCACTGGCTTGAGGCAGTGAGTGGAAGATGTACCCAGGACCCACTGTAGGGGATAGCCATCCATGGCTGTGTGTCACACACTTCCCTTGGGCAGCAATGGGTGGTCTAGGGCTCAGCACCGAGGAGCCCAGGAGTGGGTCCTGGCCCTGCCCTCATGCCTGGTGCCAGGCCAGGTGAGGGACTTGGCCTCTCTGAGCCCAGCTACCCATCATGAGTGGGAAGGACACCAGGATGGAGGACACATTTTAGGGGCCCCTCACCAGCCCGCTGATAAGTAGGGCTGGGGGCTGGGGGCATGTGGCCAATAGGCACCCCATGCCCACACTACCCTGGTGGCACCAAAGCCTTCACCAGTGGCTGGGGATGGGGTGGATGGCAGGGAGGTGTATAGGCTGCCAGCAGCTCTAGCTTCTGCTTTTCTCTCTTTTTTTGACACAAAGTCTCACTCTGCAGCCCAGGCTGGTCCTCAACTCACTATGTAGCCTGGCTGACCTCAAACTCATGACAATCCTCCTGCCTCAGCTTCCTGAGTACTAGAATACAAGTGTGTACCCCACACACAGCTAATTTTTATGGGGTGCTAGGGAATCAAACCTAGGGCCTTGAGCACACTGGGCAAGTGCTTTAACCACCGAACGATGCCCCAGCCCCTTGGGCTTCTGTCAGGAACCTACGAGCCAACCCTGGTAGGTGCCCCTCCCTGGGACAGCTGCCTCAGTGGGGGTCTGGGGTGACCCTGCCCTGAGCACTCATGTCCAGTGATGCAGTTGTGGAGATCAGGTCCCAGCTGCAGCACCCTCTGCTGCAGGGGCAGGGTAGGCTGAGTCAGGCAGCAAAGGTAGGGGGAGCACGGTGGGTGTGACCAGGGGTCTGGGAACACTGCGCGGGAAGCAGAGGGAGCAGCAGGTGGCAGAGACAGAGACTTACGCCTCCTCTTGCTGCCGGCTCCTCTGTCGCGCTTTCTTTTGTTGGAAGGAAAGTGCTTCTGGACCAGTGACAGGAAGACACCTCTGGAAGGAGATCACAGCGTGCTGCCCTGGGCCCCTGGGGTGCCAGGCTGGGGGTTCTACAGGCTCAGAGAGGCCAGGTGGGGGTGGGGAGCTGGAGCAGGGAGGTCATGAAGGACCCACAGGAGGGGTCCTGAAATGCCTTTTCTTTTTCTTGGTACTGGGGATTGAACCCAGGGCCTCCACATGAGGCTGAAGCCCCAGCCCATTTTTATTTTTAATTTTGAGACGGGGTCTTGTTAAGTTTGAGCAGTATGGGCTCAAGGAAATTGAGAGATCCTTCTGCCTCAGCCTCCCAAGTGCCAACATGGCAAGTCTACTGCACTGTGCCTAGCTGGGCGTGGCAGGGCTGGGCAGGGCAGGGGCTGCCTCTGAGCTTTGCCTTCCACCTGCCCAGGACCCAGCTCTGCCCACACCGCTGACGGCCTCCGGGGAAAGGGGATGGCCAGCTATACAGCTGGGCGGGGGGCAACGGGGCATCTGGGCAGTGAGGAGCCAGGAGGAAGTCCTGGTGGCATGGTGCCACCCCACAGAGGGTCAGACTCCCCGAACGCCTCCTCCTGAGACCTGGGACCTGCGGGAGCAGGCGCGTCACTGTTCTTTCTTCAAGCCCTCTTGGTCCCCAGGCTGACATCTGCCCAACGCCACGGCCCCCTCCACAGCTGCGGGGTCCCACCTCTGGGGGGCTGCTGAGCCCCGGTTCTCCACCCTGAACCCCCAGCCCGCCACTCACTCAGCGGCCGAAACGAAGCAGTCGAGTCGCCCCTCATTCTCGTCCAGCACCTCCCTCGTCCGTGCCTCACCCGTGGACTGCAGCCCAATGACCACGCACTGTGGGGACCAGGTGGCTCTGAGCTGCGCTCCAAAGCCCCGTCTGTTCCTGCCCGTGTGCTCATGAGTTAGAATGGCTGTCTTCCGGTCTTGGCTGTGGCCTTATGCTCCCTTGCTGAAGAGACCGTCTCCCCCTGGGTTCCTGATGCCAGCCACCCTTGGCCTGTCTGAGGCTGTGTGATGGACATGAGGTGCCAGCCCCCAGGGGACCTGTCTACTCCCTGCATTAAGGAATGCCTAGCAGGTCACCGTAAGCTTCAGGGGTGTCTGGGTAGGCCATGGAGGGGTGACCTTGGGAACATAATCTGGTTGCTCTCTTTTCATTTTGAGACAAGGTCTCGCTCTATAGTCCAAGCTAGTCCCCAACTTACTACATAGACTGGGCATAGCGGCTTTCTATAAAACAAGAAAATTTACATATGCCAGATACTGTTTTTCCTCAGAGTCCTCTTTCAAGTGTGACAGTGTGCATGGTCACTTCTCTAGGACAACAAGGTGACACACTGTGGATATGACTTCTATCTGTGCCTCAGTCCTCCAACCATGCACTGGGAGTCCTGACCCATGAGCCACATGAGTGTCCCGCATGATGGGGCCTGCGTCCCTGTGACGAGACAGCCGTGCCTGCGTCCACCAGGGCACACTCAGGGGCCCAAGGCACGTAAGAATTCCCACCCTGCTCAGGCTCCTGGGAAGGGTGCCTAGCTGGGCCAGCACAGCAGCTGTCCTCCCTCAAGCCAGGGCACCCTCGCTCGTGGCCTAGCCTAATTACCTTGTCACGGGCCAGCTCCTCACGGGCCAGCTCCACCAGGCGGCGCACTTTGGCTGCAATGCACAGGTACTTGAAGAAGCGCTGGTGGGCTGACCAGAACTGACCCCACAGGGACTTGCGCGACTCCAGGCCAATCCAGTCAGCCGCCTGCTGGAACACGCCAAGGGCCTCAGCCCACTGCAAGGACAAGATGCCAGCTGAGTTCCGCCTGCCCAAAACCGGGGCCAGTACCAGCCAGCGAGCCTGGCCAGGAGGTGTCAGGCTGGTCTGTGGCTGAACACTGGGCGGAAAGAGGCGCTGCCCAGAGCTGAACAGCAGGAATGACAAAAAACGGAGAGCTGGGCCTAGTAGCACAGGCCTCTCATTCCAGCACTCTGGGAGGCTGAGTCAGGAGGGACACAAGTTTGAATTCAACGTGGATAACTCAGCAATTTAACAAGAACCTATATCAAAATAAAAATAAAAAGGTCTGAGGATATAGCTCAATGCACAGGTTTAACCCCTAGTACTACAAAGAAAGAAAAATACGTGTGGGCCAGGTGGCTGCTGATTTGAAGCTGTCCCTGACTGCAGGGTAGGGACAACCTCCCTCCCTCCCAGCTTTCTGCATCCTGGGAAGGAGGTGCTGAGGGACCCACCCAGGTGATACCCACAGTATCAGTCATGTGGAGGAGGAATAGCTCAATGGTTAAAGTGCTTGCCTCACTGGGTTTGATCACCTAGCACCCCATAAGCTGGGCATGGTGGCGCATGCCTGTAATCCCAGCACTCAGGTGGCCAAGGCAGGAGGATTGCTGTGAGTTCAAGGCCAGCCTGGGCTACATAGTGAGTTCAGGACTAGCCTGGGCTACAGAGTGAGTCCCTGTCTCAAAAAAAAAAAAAAAAAAAAAGAAAGAAAGAAAGAAAGAAAGAAAGAAAAGAAATCAGTCATAGAGAGCCTTCACACTGAGCTACAATCCTGCCCCCACCTTTTTGATTTTGAGGTATGGTCTTGCTAAGTCACTAAGTTGCGATCCTCCTGTCACAGCTTCCCACAGAATTGAGATAACAGGTATACGTCCCCATGCCTGATATCTGGCACTACTTAAAGAGTATTTTGACAGCGGGGTGTGGTGGTGCACACCTATAATCCCAGTACCCGGGAAGCTGAGGCAGAAAGACTGCCATGAGCTTGAGGCTAGTCTGGATACATACCAGTTCAGAACAAGCCTGGTCTATAGAGCAAGACCCTCTCTCTGACTTACAAAAAAAAAAAAAAAGTATTTTGACACGCCTGTGTTGTTGTAAAGAAAAGAAACTGGCAGGCAATGGCTGTGATTGTGAGGAGAGACTAAGGGAAACAGAGTGAAGTCCCTGCCAGGTCAGACTCCGGTCACCTATGCCCACACAGGTGTCCCTTGCTCACCAACAGGGCTGCACGATTGTAGACACGCTCAAAATCAACAGGCAGCGGTATCTCCTCAATGCGAAAGGTGACTCCAGAGAAGCTGAGCTGGCGTGCGATGTACATGCCACTGACCTTCATGTCCATGGCCACAATCTCCATGGCGCCCACACCCCTGCAGATGGACACAGGCCTCTGAGTACTATGTCCTGACTAGTGATGGAGTGGCTCTGGGTAGGGGCAGACACCAGGGGAAGAGAACCACATGAACAGAGATAGACAGCATGTACAAAGGCTCTGTGACCACACAGGGAACACAGCACAGCTGGGCCTGGCAGGCAGCCTGCAGGGCCTGGGCAAGAGAGGCTGTACAAAACCTGGGAGACCTGGCAGGATGAGGAGGAGGCGGGAAGGGGGGATGCTGGGTGGGGGTGGCACAGAAGAGGATGTATCATCTGCCCAAGGGCAACAAGAAACACCTAGCTGAAGAAAAAAATGCCATCCTGGTTATTTATTTATTTAGGTACTGGAGATTGGATCTAGGATCTGATGTACACTAGGCAAGCACTCTATTGCTGAGGTACATCCTCAGCCCTACTGTTTAATTTTGAGACAGCATTGCTAATTTGCTAGATTGCGTTTCAACTCGCAATCCTCCTGCCTCAGCCGCCCAGAGTGCTGGAGTGACATGCCTGGACGTGATCTCAGTTTCAATGGCTCCCGCTGGCCACTATGGGCGGGGAAGAAAGGGCGCTCACCTCTTCTCGATAGCGTGCAAGAACTCCTCAAAAGTCCGGAAAGGCGTACCCTCACCCCAGATTCCCAGGCGGTTCATGTAGATCATGTTCCGAGGCTCAGAGGCACCTGATGGTGGGTAGGGGAGGGGGCCTGCTGTTAGCTGCTGAGCCAGGAGGGAGTGACAGCTGTGTCTTAACTCAAGTGAAGCTCAGGGGGCTTGGACGTGACATGAAATGACACCAGGAATGAGCAGGAGGCTAGATGAGGGGACCTAAAGGTCTGGGCAGTGCTGCCAGGAGAGGAGGCACTTGCCAGGGTTGGCCAGAGCCAGCCGGCAGAGGGGACAGCTCTGATGGAATCAGTACAGCTGGCCAGGGGCACTGAGCTTGTCTTTGGTTCCGGCCCTGAGAAGCAGCAGGGTACAGATCCAGCACTGCTGTGTCGAGGCAGACAGACATTGCTAATGGACAGACTCCCATGCGTCCCAACCTGTGGCACTTGCATAGACCACCCTGGCTAGGGGGAGCTTGTTCTGCAGGTCCAGCACGGCTTTGCCCATCTTGGTGGAGCTGGCATTCTTGGCTTTGTGGCACTCATCAAAGACGATCTGGGGTGGAGGTAAGTTAAGAAATATCCCAGAAGGAGGGGCGATGACCTCAGAGTTAAATGCTCATGAGCACAGGGAACTGCAAATGTCACGGAGTAGCTGTCAAGTGGGGAAGGACCCATTCCATAAGTGCTAGGTGACAAGGAATGGTGGCTTCACACCATGCAGCATTTAAAAATGGCTTTGGAAAGCCAGGCATGGTAGTGGATGCCTAGAATCCCAGCACTAGGGAGGCCAACGCAGGAGGATTACCCTGAGTTTCAGGCCAGCATGGGCTACACAGCACATTCAAGACCAGGCTGGACTACAGAGCTAGACCCTGTCTCAAAAAAAGGGCCTGGAGCCGGGCCTGGTAGTATAGGCCTGTCATCCCAGCACTCTCAGAGCTGAGGCCAGAGATGTGCACTTTTGAGTTGTTTTGGTAAAACCCTGTCTCTCCTTTTTCAGACTGGTCCTGAACCCACTATGCTGCTCTGACTGTCCTCAAATGAACTCATGAAAACCCTCCTGCCTCAGCCTACAGAGTGCTGGGATGACGGGCGTGTGCCACCACCTCTGCACGCAGGCTAGGTCAACACCCACCCACACCAGAGCCTCTGAATGGGAGTCTCTGCACCTGACACTGCTGACTGGTGGCACATTCCTGCCTCTGGGGTGTGCCGTGGTGACTGCCTTCTTAAATGTCATTCAAAACACCAAAGCCAAGATGGTGACTACTGTCAAGCACTCGCTGGAGCCAGACTGGGAAGGCCAGGGGACAAAGGTGGTGTCTACAGAGAGATCTATGTGGCGGCCTATGGCTGAAGGCACAGGGTCCTAGCAGGGATTTCCAGGGTGGCCCTCCAAGGTGTCGGAGGCCCCTGTGCTCCAAGCCCTGCACAGGATATGCTCCACCCTAACGTGCCCCACCAGCTCTGGTCCTGCGCCCTCAATGCTGGCCTTGCTTTTTGTTTTTTAAGACAGGGTCTTGCTCTGCAGCCCAGGCCGGTCCTGAACTCACAATGGAGCCCAGGCAGGCATTGGCCTCGGGGCAGTCCTCCAGCCTCAGCCTCCCGAGTGCTGGGATTACAGGTGTGCGCCACCATGCCCACCATGCCCACCATGCCCTGCTTATGCGGTGGTGCTAGGGAATCAACTCCGGCACTTAGCAAGTGCTTTAACAGCTGAGCGACTCCTCCAGCCCCAGCCCTGCATGTAACAGACCCCACCCATTCTGCCCTCCTCCCCAGCCCCGCCCCAGCCCCAACACATCCCACCTTTCTGACACCATCCCCAACCGCTCGGGCCCTGCCCACTGGCTGCAGGATACTACGCCATCGAAAGCCTCCCCGCACCACTGGAGGATCTGCCGCAGGCGTGTGCGATGCTGCCCGCCTGCTTGGCTCTCTCCAATCAGGGCTGAGTAGGTGGCAAAGAGAACGCCCTCTGAGGTAGTGTTGTCGCCGTACTTGATCTGCAGACAAGGGCACAGGCATGGGCGCAGGGCAGGAAGGTGGGCACCCTCAGGCTGCGCCCTCGGATCTCACCGCGACCCGCTCCGGGCTGGCCGCTGGCCACCCACCTTGCTTAGTGCGTGAACCGTGATGCCCCGTGCTTCAATGTCCCGCAGGTCGCGCTCTGCGTCATACTTGAGGTCGTTGGAGACGCTGAACCTGGGGGCAACCTTGGGTTAGGGGGGCCTTGCCAGTGCCCCTCCCCCCTACCTCACTGGCTCCGGGGCAAGTCTCACCACAAGGCCTTCTTCCTGCCTCGCAAGTTGTTCTCCAGGATGATGCCAGCAACCGTGCGGCCCTTGCCCACACCTGCGCCATCACCAATGAGGAAGCCGGCACGCTGGCCGCTGGGCAGCAGGACTTCATGTTGCTGTGGCCAGAATGGGCAGTCAGGGCCTGGGCAGCCTGCAGGCCACTCCCCTCTCAGTGAGACTCAAAGGGCTGGGGAGCAGGCAGGGCAGGGCAGGTCACCTGGCAGGCGTAAGTGATGGCCTCCAGCTGCAGGGCAGACAGGGCCCCATTGTCCAACGTGGGCAGTGCCAGGGTGTAGGTGATGTCCGGGGGCGGGACACTGGACAGGGTGCTGGTCTCCACTACTCGGTCAGGATGCTGCTTTCCGATCTTGGCTGGAGAGGGCAGCGCCAGGTCAGGGTGAGGGGTGTTTCTAGGCTCAAGGGAATAGGCTGGGTGTGGCCAGGATGGGTGTGGCCTGAAGGTCAGTGTGGCAGAGTTGGGTGTGACCATGGGCGGGTGTGGCCACAGAAAGAGCATGGTGAGTGGGACAGGCTGACTGTGGTGGGTAAGCAGGGTGGTAGGAATGGGTGTGGTCTGGTGGGCAAGGCCTGGGCCATTCCTTCCAGTCCTTTTCCTGTCTGCGACCTCAGCTTTGCTGACAGGAGATCCCAATCCTAGGGACCTGGGGACTTACACACCCTGGTCTCCCACATGAGGGGGTAGGGGTGGGGTCTGGGGTCCTGCACCCGCCTGGGCTACTCACACTTGGACGGCACGTAGTCGGCATAGGTCTCAGCATGGCCCAGCTCCTCAGCTTCCTCTTCCTCCTCATCCTCCCCATCATCCTCTAGCTGGCTTTGGGACTGTAAGCAGTAGAGTCCAGGGGTCTGTTCCGTGCTGCCATAGTATGGCTAAGTCTTCCCCACGGGCAGCAGCCCAGGGACTCGTGGGGGCTTCCCTGTGACCTCAGTTTCCTCATCTGTAAAGTGGGGTGCTCCCCGCTCCCGGGGGTGCCCGAGTTTGAGACCCCTTGTTGAGTCCCAAGGGATACAAGCTGGGAAAAGGAGAGCGGCCAGTGCTCAGGCTCACCTGGTAGCTGATGAGAAGCGGGGTGCTGGGGAGGGTGCTCACAGGGTCGAGACCTGAGAAGGGTCCACTGGGCAGGAACAGCTGGGGGAGGGCAGGATGTCAGTTGAGACAGGAGGGTACTCACTAGTTCTGCCCTCGGCCCAGCAGAGGGGCCAAGGCCCAGCTGAGGGATCTGCTGACAGACACCCAGGACGTGTTGGATCTACAGGAATGTGGGGCTCTAGGTTGGCAGCCTCCATCCAAGGGAAAGAAGGAACAAAGGCCAGTGACAGTATCTTGGCTGTGGGCCTGGGAAGTTGCCCGTTACAACAGCCTGGTGGTGGAGCTCTCCTTTCTCTTGGCTTGGAGCCTCATGTGGGAGTCCCTGTCATGCCCCTGAGGATTTTATCAGGTGCGAAGTCCTCTGTGGGTAGACGAGCCACATCACACAGTGACCAGAGAGATGGATGGTCCCACACCACCCTGCACCCCGAGGTCTGAGGGCGAGGCACACAGCGCTGCCCGTGGGTATGAACTGTGAGAGAGGCCTGGTCTCTGGGAAAAGTCTGTGTTGCACAAGGTAGAGGGGAAGCCACGGGCCATCCTGGGGTCTGAAAACTGACTATGTGACCAGAGCATGTGGATCAGTCAAGACAGGACACTACCCTGCCTACCCCAACCCCAGGAGCAGTGTGACGATCACAAAACCTCGCCACTGAGGCTCAATGTGGGCAGGACACACAGTTAAGAGACATCAGTGTCCAGACTGGGGTCTGTGTCATTCTAAAATATTCTCATGCCTTAAAAAGAAATCTTGGGGGCTGGAAAAATAGCTTAGCGGTTAAAGCATTTGCCTAGCAAGCTCACAGCCCTGGGTTCAATTCCAAAGCACTACATAAACTCGGCGTGGTGGCGCAGGCCTGTAATCCCAGCACTCGGGAGGCTGAGACAGGAGGACTGTTATGTTTGAGACCAGCCTGGACTACCTAATGAGTTCAGGACCAGCCTGGACCACACAGCAAAACCCATCTCAAAAAATAAATAAATAGAAAAATAAATAATAAAAAGAAAAGTTGGGAATGTAGCTCAATGTGAAGGACCTAAATTCAATCCCCACTATTAGAAAAAAAAAAAAAAAAGGGAGCGAGGAGGGTGGCTTCTAGCATGACAGTGCCTCAGTATCTGTGCATGGGAACACACGGGGTCCCCTGGGGTTCCATCAAGGTGCATTTGACCTTCATGAACCATTTTCAAGGTCAGAAGTGTGCCAGCAATTTGTAACGAGGTCAGGAAGCGGGCGCCCCGCAGGGTCACAAGTCCGTGCTCAACTCTCTAGCCCAGGTTTTTTGCCTGTTGATTTTTTTTCTTAAGTTAACACCAACCTAAACAGACACAGCGGGTTCCTGGAAGACTGAGTCATGTTCCCGGCCAGCTGGGGCAGTGCTGGGGTGTTGTGTTTCAGTTGCGCTCCTGCTGTCCCTTTCAGGCTGGCTGGGCCCCTGGGTGGGGAGTGAGTAGTGCCTACTGGATCCTAATTCCAAAGGCCAGGCCCGGATGCCCCCGGGGCTATTGACAGGAAAGGGACCTAGTGCTCCAGAAGCCTTTTGCCTTCCTCGATGACCAGGTGCTTGATCCAGCGTGAGGGTGGTAGGACCTGAGGTCTGCTTCAGGGGCACCTGTATCCATGTTCCTACTGGTACCTGTGGGAGGGAGGTACCCTGACCCACTTTTAACATACACATCCACTCTGGGTATGATGTCACACATCTGTAAACACCGCACTGTGGGAGGCTGAGGCAGGAGGATCAAAAGTTTGAGCCCAGCCTGAATAACTTAGTAAGACCTTATTTCATATAAACAGTAAAAAGGGGTTGGGCATGTAGCTCAGTGTAAAGGCCCAGGGTTCAATTCCTAGTACTAAACAAAACAAATTTTAAAAACCATCCAAAATCTAGAAGCTTCCCCACAGCAGAAGATCCCAGAAAAGCCTAGACAAGAGTCCCTTCTCGGCACTGCAGAAATTCAGGGCTAGGTCACTGCCTGGTATGTCCTACACGTTATCACCTCAATACCAGGGGCATCCTCAGGGTAACTACCAGCATCTCCAAACACTGCCCAGGGAGCTGGTGTGAGAATTTGTATCCAAAACTAATATTAGGGGAGGGAATGGTTTGAAACACTCTCACTCTATATTCCAGACTGGCCTTGTACTTGCGAGCCTCCTAACATAGCCTCCTAAGTTTGAGATTACAGGTATGTGACCCCATGCTCAGCTTCAGGACTGATTTTTTGCTTCTCTATGGGTGAACCTGGTTCCCGAGAGAGACAGGTGTCTTTGATCCAGCAGAGCAGGACCAGGTACTTGTCAGAGGGGCACTGATTTGGGGGCATGGACAGCAAGGGTTGTTGGGAGGCATTTCCACCTGCTGAGTGCATAGGATATGTGCAGACCTTTTTATTTTTTAATTTTAATTTTTTTGGTCTTTTTTGTGGTCTTCTGTTTTGATTCGGAACAGGGGTTTGAACCCAGGGGCCTTGCACGTGCCAGGCAAGCACCATACCACTGAGCTATATCCTTGGCCCTAATTTTTTTTTTTTTTTTTTTTTTTTTTTTTTTTTTTTTTTTTTTTTTTTTTTTTTTTTTTTTTTTTTTTTTTTTTTTTTTTTTTTTTTGAGGCAAAGTCTCACTCTGTAGTCCCAGGCTGGTCCTGAATTTACTATACAGCCCAGGTTGGCCTTAAACTCACAACAGTCCTCCTGCCTCAGCCTCCCAAATGCTGGGTTACAGGAGTATGCCACAACACCCCGATAATCTTTTAGTGTGTGTGTGTATGCTGCCTTTTTGTTTGTTTTTGAGAGGCTGGTCCTGAATTCACTATGTAGCCCAGGCTAACCTTTGACTTGGCAATCCTTCTGCCTCAGTCTCCCAAGTGCTGGGATTAAAGGTGTGCACCACCATACCAGCTTTGTGTGGTGCTGGGGAACTGAACCCAGGGCCTTGTGCTTGCTAGGCATTTAACTGCTATGCCATTCCTCCAGCCCCCAGCTAATCTTTTTTTATGTGGTCCTGGGGAATCAACCCGAGACCTTACCGTGATAGGAGAGCACTTTAACCACTGAGCTATGCCCACAGCCCAGACCCTTGGCCATGTTTGTCCAGAATCCTGAGTCCTGACAATAATCGTCTTGCATGAGACCTACCTGACGGGGCAGTGGCTCTGGTTGGGGGTGCCGCAGCACTGACCTTGTCCTGGGCGCACGAGGTGGTGCTCACGTCCCACAGAGTGGGCACCTGGTTTAGGCTGTCTGCTGGCAGGAAGTCAGGGGTGTCTGCGATGTCCGACAAGGAGTCCACCGACGACAAGAGGGAAGCGCTGTCCTCAAAGTAGGAAGGGTCCTAGAAGACAGCCACAGGTGAGGCCGCGGCCAGGCAGCACGCGGGGGGCACAGAGCATCACGGCAACCCCTCAGTGCACGATTATTACTCAGCCAGGAAAAGGAGTGGGGCTCGGACACACACCACAGCATGGATGGACCTTGAGGACATCATGCTCAGTAAGAGATGCCAGTCACAGAAGGACATGCCGCCTGTGACTCCATGGATGGGAAATGACCACGCAGGCCAGTCCAGAAACAGGAAGTGGAGCCGTGAATGTTGGGGGCTGGGGTGAGGATGAAGGTGACTGCTTATGGGGCTGACTACGAATGGAACGGAGGGAGGGGAATGGCCACAAGCAGATGCTGCCCAGCTGCGGGCGGGCTAACAGCGCCGAGCTGCGTACTCTGAACAAGCGAGCTGCAGAGCATACGAATTGTATCTCAAGAAAATCCTTTTAAAACAAAAAAGGGAATAAATGAGCACAGGGTGAGAGGCGCTAAGCAGGTCACAGCATGGGGAGCAGCTGGTGGCGAGGTGGCCGGGGAAGATGGGGGTGGGTGTGACGTCAGCACCTGAGTGCTGGGGTCTGCTGCCCAGAGGCTCTCTGTGTATCATTCCAACCCTAATGGATTTCTGGGGGTTTCTTGCAGTCCTGGAGAGTCAACCCAGGGCCTTTATGTTGAGTTCTATCTCAGTCCCTTTTTTTGTTTGTGATTTTGAGACAATGTGTCCCTAAGACTAAGTTGCCCAGGCTGGGCCCAAAATTGAGATCCTCCTGCCTCAGCCTCCCAGAGTGATGGAATCACAGGTCTGTGTCACCATGTGCAGCTAAACTTAAGTTTTAGTTGTATGTATTTTCTGAGACAAAGTTTCCCTTTGTAGTCCAGGCTGGCTTCCAGCTCAGAGCAAGCCTCCTACCTCAGCTTCCTGAGTGCTGGGGAATCAAACTCATGCCCTGTGCTTGCTAGGCAAGTGCTCTAACCACTGTGCCATTCCTCCAGACTCTAAACCTAACTGACTCACAGATAGGAACCCAAAGCTGGACCTACTGGCACAGGCCTGTCATCCCAACACTCTAGAAGGCTGAGGCAGGAGGATTACAAGTTCGAGCCCAGTCTGGTCAACTTAGTGAGAATGTTTCCCAAAATTAAAACTGAAAAATGGTATGGGGATGTAGCTCATTGTGAAGGGCCTGGGCTCAGTCCCCAGTACCACAAAGGGGGGGACGAAAAAGAAAAACAAGAAAATGGAATTCAAGCTCCAGGCAATGTTCTTGAGGGCCTGGGCTCAGTAGAGTACTATCTACCCCGCCCTCCTCGCAGGCCCAGATGGGGTGAGCCCCCTGCTGACCTTTGGCCCTGAGCCTGGAAGCATTTCTTGGGCATGGAGGGGGTCCCAGAGGAGTGGCCAAGGGGACACCGGACACCCAGCCAACAGCAATACTACAGCCCCTAGACCCAACATGCACCCACACACCATTCCAGATATGGGGTGGCCTGCACACTGGGAGGGAAAAGGGCAGGGAGAGGGCAGGTCCCTGGGGCCCATGAGCAGATTTAACCCGTGAAGAGACCCTCTCTGCAACCTCTGGCCCTGCTCCTGCCCCTCTGTATGGGGGTGAGCCTGCCGAGGCTCTGAGGCGAGGTTGGTGAGTGCCTGGGGGAACCCTTCCTGGGAAGCCCCTGGAGAGAAGACAGAGTGACAGGGACATAAGTTCCTGGTGGCTCCTGACAAGTCTGAGACCCAGAGCCCCATGTACTGTCAGCAGCAGCAGCCCCAACCAGGCCAGAATCCTTCCTGGTCTCACTGCGGGTGGCCCTGCCTCTGAGGGCCACTCCCTGCTTTTCAACCACAATGTGACAATGACAGGAGCCTGCCAGGGTGATCGTGTGGGCCTATAACCCTAGCACTTTGAGAGGCTGAGGCAGGAAGATTCCAAGTTTGAACCCAGCCTGGGCAACTCAGAGGGCCTCAGCCTCAAGAAAAAAAAAAAAAAATCAACCAGAGCTGGGGATGGAGTTTAAGGTAAAGAACTTAGGACCAGTTCCCCGTGCCACAGGACGGGTACATGCCGAGTGATCAGCCCGGGATCTGCCGCCAGAGTCCTAACTTTGAAAGGCTCCTACAAGCAGTGTCCCATTCCCTATGACCTTCTGCAGTGGGCGGCGGGACCCTGCCGAGAGCACAGTGCGGCAACACAGGGACGCCACTTGCCCTGACTCCCTCACCAGGGGCCTGAGGCTACCAGCAGCAACGCGGGCCAGCAGGTGCTAGAGACCCTGATGGGATGCCAGGAGAGGGGCTGTCACCTGTCATCTTCTTCCCACAGGCAGCCCATGGAATGGGGTAAAAACCTCTCATCACCCCGGCCAGCAGGTCTAGGGAACCAGAGATAAGGACACCTGGGAAAGGCTCAGCCAGGATGAGGCCAGTGGTGTCACCTGGGCTCCTAGGCAGGGGAAGGACATCAGGGGGAAAGTGAGAAGCAGGGATGACGTGCAGGCATTAGTGGCTAAGGCTACAATGAACTGGGCCTGTCATTCCAGCACTCTGGGAGGCTGAGGCAGGAGGGTCACAAGTTTTAGACCAGTCTGAGCAGCTTAGCAACTTAACAAGTCTCTGCCTCAAAGTGAAAAATAAAAAACAGGCAGCAGATGCTCAGTGTGAAGGTCCTGGGTTCAGTCCCCAGTACCACAAAACAAACAATAACAATAATATTAATAATAAAAGTTGTAGGGCAGGAGGTATAGCTCGGTGATTAAAGCGCTTGCCTAGAAGCACGAGGCCCTGGTTCAATCCTCCAGCATCACATACTAGCCAGCTGTGGTGGCGCACACCTGTAATCCCAGCACTTAGGAAGCTGAGGCAGGAGGATTGCCATGAGTTCAACACCAGTCTGGGTTCAATAGTTAAGACTCTTAAAAAAGGGGGGCTGGCTAATTAATCACACTTGTCACCAGCTGTGACTGACTTGAGATAGGAAATTATCACTGGGGGGCAGAGGGCACAGCTTTGCTGTTAAGAGTGCTTGCATAGCGAGCACAAGGCCCTGGATTCTGTTCCCCAGCAACACAAAAATTACCTGGTGGGTGGTGCACTTGGAAGCCGAGGCAGGAGGAATGCTGTACATTCAAGGGCAGTCTGGGCTACACAATGAGCTCGGGCCAACTTGGATGCCCGAGAGAGACCTTGTCTCAAAAATAAAAGTTGTTGCTGACACAACAATCTGTACCATTGCAGCAACTTTCCTAAGAATCTAAAACCATTCTAAACAATCAAGATCTACGGTTGGTTTTATTTTGTTTTTCTAGCACTGGGGACTGACTTTAGGGTATTCACACTGTGCTGCATCCTCAGCCCTTTTAAAATTTTTATTTTTTTCCCATTTGATTAATATAATAGATACAATACATACTGTCACATTGATCTTGAGCATGTTATGCGTGTACATACTGTGGCAAAATTACAACCCCCCCTCCCCTCCAATTCCCATTATTCCCCCCAATTAGTTCTATGAAATAATTGTGATCTCGATTTCTCATATCAGAAAAACCATTCGATAATTTCTCCTTCTGACTCACTTCAGTGAGCATGATGGTTTTTAATTTTTATTTATTTTTGAGACAGGGTCTTGCTAAGTTGGCCAGCCTAGGCTCGAACTTTGATCCTCCTGCCGCAGCCTCCCAGACTGCTGTGATGACTGGCCTGTACCAGCTCGCTACGGTCTCTTGAAGACCTGCTTGGAGCCCAGCCTGGGCTCTCCTGTTCTGTCCCGGGTTCTATAGGACTTCACCTCTGAGGCCCGCTCTCACGGTTCTGTCCCCACCCTGAGCAGGGTACTGTCAGGCACATGAAGCCAGAAGCTCCTCAATTCTCAGGGGAAGAGATGGGATTCTAAGGGTCCCCTGAGGCCGCAGCCCTGCCAGGTCCTGCTCACAGGTGGCTGACTGGTGGGTGCATGTCTGGACGCTGGTGCCCCTACATCGTCCCAGCACTGTCCTTCATACCCGTCTACCCCAGATTCCCACAGAGGAGGGCACCAGATGGGGCTGGCCACACCCACCAGGGCAGGGTGACCTCCGAGGGCCTGGGGATACCTGTTGTGATTTTGGGGACTACTGACTGGCAGGGAGCTGGCAAGACCTGTCACCACAATGGGAACATCTAGGGCAATGAGCCATACCCTCTCCCGGCCCAGGACACGGAGCCCAGAAAAGCCTACCTACCAAGACTCCGGGAGCAGGAGGACAGTGGGAGCCCGAGGACAGACAAGGGCATATCCCTACTTGTCCACCGAAACTAGCCTCAAATAGCAACCATGGGCGCACAAGTCTCTGGGGTTTTCCTCCCCCAGGGGCTGAGCTGCAAGCCCACTCCTTATTTTTGAGTTTAAGATAGGGTCTTGCTCACTCACGACATTGCCCAGGCTGGGCTCAAATTTGCAATCCTCCTGCCTCAGCCTCCCAGAGTACTGGGAAGCCAGGCATGTGCTACATGCCCCACTTGGCCCACATGGGTTCTGATGGAAGTCCCACGCAGGCTGGGGGGTGTCACAGCCACCAGCCTGGATGGCTCAGGCTAATGTTTCTCAGTCCTAGCCGGCACAGCATGGGGACAGAGAGAAGCTCCAGTCCTCCCACAGCTCTGGCCAGGTCCACTCGGTGGAGGGTCCCCTTCAGGGCAGCTAGGCTGAGCCCCCTTCCACACGAAGTTCTGGCTACAGCCTGGGGTCTGGAGTGTCCCTCCCGGACTCCCTGATTCCCAAACCTCTGCCTCAGAAGATCGGAGAACCGAGGCAGCCTGAGGGCAGAGCCCGGCTGCCGGGTGTCCCCTATTGTCCCCCTCGGGGCTTCCGGGCAGCCCTCCAGGTGGTCCCCACAGAGGCGCGACCTGCCCAGCCCCTGGATCTCCGTGGGGCCCGTGGGGGCGGGGTGTCTCTCCTAGGAATCTCCGCGGTCCCGGCTCAGGGCAGTTACCTTGTTGAGAGCCGCAAACTGTAGCCAGAACCGGAGCTGGGACATGGTGGGGACGCGACGGGGGCTGCAGCCTGGGTCCCCGACAGAGCCGCGGGGGGCGCCGCCCTCATGACCGCAGCCGCGCGGGCACAGGGTCCCTGGCAGCGGCAGCAGCGGCGGGCAGGCGCTCGGAGGCGGCAGCTCGGGCGGGCATTTGCATGCGGGTTAGTCACTGCTCCCTGCCTACTTCCTCTAAGGCCGCTGACTTTCAGGAAATGATCCTCCGGTAAGTCAGGGCAGTTCCTGGCAGTGCCGGGAGGATTACTGGACGGGGCGGACTCCAGCCACAGCCGGCAGGCGGCCCTCAACAGCGCCGCGACCTGCCCGGCCTGGGGGAGGGGCACGCGGTGGGGCCTGGGCCTCAGTTCCCCCAGCCTGAGGAGGTCCTGGGCTGGGCCACAGGCCTCCACCCCCAAGACCTGGCAGGGGCCAGCGGCCGCCTCTGCCCCCAGTAGTGACTAGGGTGGGTTCCTTCCCCCCAAGCTGAGGATGCCGTGCCCCGGGGGCCTCTCGGCTCCCAATCCTACAACAAAGGCTGCCAGGGGCGAGCGGAGGGGACTCACCCCCTGCTCCCCCAGCTTAGCTTAGGCACCACAAGCCCAGAAGCCGCTCCCACGGAAGACACTCATGGGCTGTGGCCAGAGGGGCCGCTAAGCACCTCCTTCTGGAGCGCCCCCCAGCCTCCCTCCCAGCCTGTCCGGCTGCAGGGGTCTGTGTTTGTCCCCGGCTCAAGCTGTGGCACAGTCCAGGGAACCTGCCCCACGGGAAGGGTCCTTACGCTGGCGGGACAGGAGCTTGCAGGGAGGCCCAAGCTCCTGCGTCTGCTCATCTCGTCTGGGGGCCCGACTTGCCCTTTGACCTGCTTGGCAGGGGCACTGACCCACAGTAGTCTGGGAAAGGCTGAGGCGGGATGGCTGCAAGTTTGAGCTTATCCTGGGCAACTTAGTGAGACCCCTGTCTCAAACCAAAAATGAAGAAAATGGGCTAGGACGTAGCTCAGTGTGAAGCCCCGGCCTGAGTCCTCAGTACCACAAAGCAAACACCAAAAGCTGAAATGCAAAGGACAGATCCAGCTCTGCCACAGATCACACCACATGGGGGCTGTAGCCCCTTGTCTCTCAGAGGGTGCCAGGCCCAGGGGGCCCAGGCCAGCAAGGTCATCCCAGGGGGTCTAAAGAGGGAAACCAGGAGGCCACAAGTCATGTCACCAATACCCTAGGGCCACCACCAGCCCACCAGGACCCCTCGGGAACCAGCGTCCCAGGCTCTGTGACTCCCTGTGCCACCTCCAAGTCCCCCAAGCAGCAGGAGATGGCACAGTCTGATGCTCCCCGGGCCATGACGAAAGTCTCCTACAGACACCTGGAAGCCCGAGGGTTGGCTGAGAGGAGGTGGGAGCACAACAGAGGGAACCATCGGGGAATTACAAGTGAGGACCACGGAGACAAGACTCCTCTCCACCAGGATGGCTGGACAAAAGTCATGGTGACACAGGACAAGAAAGGGGCCCAGGGAGAGGGCAGTCAGGTGGGGGAGCAGGAGGGCACAGCGACTCGGGACAGTGCCCGGCAGCTGAAGAGACTAAAGACAAAACATCTCCCTGCCAACATCACCCATAGGTGTGCTGTCTAACAGCACACGTCCGTACAGACGCATGCACATAAACCGTCATGGCAGGGACAGCCAGGGCCATGGACCAGAGTGGCCTGGCCATGTGCTGGAACTGAAAGGGAGGTGGGCCCTGATATATGCCACAGTACATGAACCTCGAGGATGCTCATGGAGACACCAGACATAGAAGGACACCCAGTGTGTGACCCTGTGGACACGAAACGCCCACAATGGGCCAGCCCAGGGACAAGAAATGGACTCCTGGGCACCAGGAGCTGGGGCTCCCTTGTGGGGTGAACGGATGTCCTAAAACTAGCTAGAGGTGGTAGTTACATGACTCTCCTGAGTGTACGTTTGTCTGTTCTTGTGGTACTGAGGATCAAGCCCAGGGCTTTAACCCTGAGCTGTATCCCAGCCCATTTTGATTTTAATTTTAATGCAGTCTCACTAAGCTGCTAATTTACCCAAGCCGGGCTTGAATTTTGATCTTCCTGCCTCAGCTTCCCAGAGTACTGGTATTATAGGTCTCTGGTATTATAGGGACTGGCTGAATGTATTGTTTTGAGGCAGGGTCTTGCTCTATAGTTCAGGCTGGTCTTGAACTATGTAGCCCAGGATGGCCTCAAACTCACAGCATTCCTCCTGCCTCAGTTTTCTGAATGCTGGGATTATAGGTGTGACTCTCCACACTTGACTAATTTAATCAAACCCAAGGCTTTGCACATGCCAGGCTGGGGCTCTAACCACTGAGAATACTCCCAGCCCATCAATGTATCTTAAAAGGGTAAATTTTGTGATATGAGATTTTTGCATGTACTTCATATCCCTTTTTTTTTTGGGGGGGGGGTGGCTCTGGAATTGAACCTGGGGCCTTCATGCTGAGCTACACCCCAACCCATTTTATCTAATTTTTAAATTTTGAGACAAGCTCTTACCAAGTTGCTAAACTGCCCAGGCTGGGCTAGAATGCACGATTCTCCTGCCTCAGCCTCCAGAGTACTGGGATTACAGGACTACGCCACCAAGCCTGGCTTTCTGTCTGTATTTTAAAAAGGAAAGGAAGATATGGGGCTAAGGAATAGCACGGAGGTTAAAGTTCTTGCATAGCAAGAACAAGGCCTTAGATTTAATTCCCAGAGTCAAATAAACCAGGCATGCTGGCACACACCTGTAATCCCAGCACTTGGAAGCGGAGACAGGAGGACTGCCATGAGTCCAAGGCCAGCCTGGGCTCCATAGTGAGCTCAGGACCAGCCTGGGATACAAAGTGAGACTCTGCCTCAAAATAGAAAGAAAGAAAGAAAGAAAGAAAGAAAGAAAGAAAGAAAGAAAGAAAGAAAGAAAGGAAGAAAGGTAGGTAGGTAGGTATAAAGTTTAGCACAAATTAACCTTGGCCAGCACTTTGAACCCTCTGGTCTCCAGAGGAGGCCCAGAGTGGGTCTTTGGAGACTCAGCGAGGGGTGTGGCTGGAGACTCCAATGGGGCGGTACTAGGTGGGCCCCTACCTGGGAGTCAGCACCCACACGGCCCCCTGCCTAGGCATCTCGCATGGTATTTCTTGGAGAACATCTGTTGCCTGGCTTCCTTCTCTATCCTCTCCTACTTCCTACCTCTGTCACCTCCACCCCTACCAGGCGAAGGAGTCTGGGCCTGGTCACAGCTGCTGGTCTGTGTCATGATGAGGTGGGAGTGCTAGGTCCCCCTGAACTAGAAGACAGGAGCCGCATGGCCTAAGAAAAGGCACTCCACTGGGGCATGGCTGCCCAGGCCTGTAAATCCTTGTACTCTAGAAGGCTCAGACATGGGGATCACAAGTTTGAGCCCAGCCTGGGAAACTTGGCGACTTAGTGAGACCCTGTCTTAAAATCAAAAATAAACATGGGCTGGGGGTATAACTCACAATGAAAGCCCTGGGCCTAATCCCCAGTACCACAAAAGCAAAACAAAAAACATGAGATTGGGGCTGGGTCATAGCTCAGTAGTTAAAACGCGTGCACAGGGACTACAGGAATGACACAGCGGTTAAAGCACCTGCCTAGCAAGTGCAAGGCCCTGGGTTCAATTCCTCAGCAGCCCCTAAGCCAGGCGTGGTGGTACACGCCTGTAATCCCAGCACTTGGGAGGCTGAGGCAGGAGGACTGCTATTGAGTTTTGAGGCCAGCCTGGGCTCCACAGTGAGACCCTAACTCAAAAAAGGGGGGATCACACTGGGTTAGGAATGGCCTTTATCTACCAACAGGTGTCCTTGTGAAATGTGGGAATGCAGACACTCAGAGGAGACGGCTGTGATGCTAGAGGTCAGGGCGGCAACATAGCTGTAAGCCAAGGGACGCTGGGAGAGGCAGGAAGCATCCCCCGGGAGCCTGGAGGAGGGCACCTGGCCCTGCAAAGCTGGGTGTCGGGCCTCCACCCCAGAATGTGAGGCGACACAGTCCTGCTAAGCCCGTCCACAGAGCTCCATGAAGTCGCCTTAGGACCTCAGCTCTCAGCTCACAAAGCTCAGGTCTGCCGCGCTGGGGAATGGGGTGGCGCGGTCCGGGCTCAGCTCTGTGCCCCGTGCTGTTGCAGCTGGGGCCCTGCTTTCCCTGGGGATTTCTCTCTGCAGTTCTCCCTCCCTGAACATCCCCTGCTGGCCACCTGGGGCGCCTGCCTCCACTAGGTCCTGGAGCAGGGAGCAGAGGGCTTCCGGTAAGAAGAGAGCCCTGTGGCTCCCTCTCTTCTGCCGGGAACTGTAGGGAGCAGAGGCAGGCAGGCCAGACCTCTGCTCCTGCCCAGATGCATTTACAGTCGATGTGCAGCCAGGATGCCGGGGGGGGGGGGGGGGGGGGGGGGCAGGCTGTCTACACAGCTCTTTCCGGGCTGGGAGCTCAAGCGGGTTTCCCAGCAGCCCAGGGCTGGCAGGCAGGGCACTGGGACCCCCTGGGCACTTGCAGAGGGATCAAAGGGCTCTGTTCTCCCAGGGCACAGGAAGGAGGAGGGACAGCCCATGGGGTTTAGGGCACAGGCCTGCAATCTCAGCACTTTGGAAGGCTGAGGCAGGAGGACCACAAGTTTGAACACAGCCTGGGCAATTCAGTGAGACCCTCTTGCTGGTAAAGAAAAAAAAGGGGGGAGGGATACCTCAATGGGAAGGCCCTGGGGTCCATCCTCAGTACCAAAAAAGAGGGGCTGGAGGAAGAGCACAGTAGGCCCTGAGGTTGATTCCCCAGCACCACATAAACCTGGTGTGGTGCCATATGCCTGTAATCATAGCACAGGGGAAGCTGAGGCAGGGGGATTGCCATGAGCTGGAGGCCAGCCTGAGCTCCATAGTGTGTTCAGGACCAGCCTGGACAACAGAGTAAAACACTGTGTGCAAAAGAAAAGAAAGAAAAAAGACAAGAAAGAAAGGAAGGAAGAGAAAAAAAAACACAGGGAGATTGGCCACTGAGACGTGAGGAGCACCAGCAGCAGAGCCAGGGGAGGAGGGGGTGCTGGGGCAGAGACAGCTGAGGACAGGTGGCACAGAAGGCACAGGTGAGGGGCCCAGAGGAGGCGGTGCCAGGGCAGCACTGGGTTGAGGCTGGGTTCGCTGCAGTCAGACACAGGCGGGCGTGGTGGAGGGGGCAGGGCTCTCTCTTGGCCAAGAGTCTCTGTGCCACCGGGAGGGAACTCAGGAGAGCCTCTCACCCCCAATCTTGCCCCTTGCTTGTTCCCCCAAGTGTGCATCACCATCAGGTTCAGCCATCTGCAAGGCAAGTCCCCCAGAAAAGCTGTCACTGAATACACAATTCATAGCTGGGTGGTGGACCTGCAACTCTACTGCCCGTGACATGAGTTCACATGTCCACATGGAAATGCAATAGAAACGTGACACATATGTTCACAGCAGCACAATTCACAGCACCCAGAACGTGGAATATGGATACACAATGCAACCATGGAACATTACTCAGCCAGGAAAAGGGGTGAGGCTCTGGCACACACTAGAAAATGGATGGACATCGTGCTTGGTGAGAGATGCCAGACGCAAAAGGACACAAGGCACGTGACTGCATGGACAGGAAATGTCCAAAGCAAGTGAGTCCAGGACAGGAAGTGGACTCGTGGGTGTGAGGAGCTGGGGAGGGAGGATGCCGCTCTCAGGAATGAGGTTTGTGGCATGATGACAATGGGTCTGGAAGCAGCGCCATGGCCGCGGAGCTCTGTAAATTCAGCAGGAACCACAGAGCTGTGCATTTTGAGGCAGTGGCTTTGCTGTTAAGGTGAACCCCATCTCACTTAAAAAAAATATTAAAAAGGAAGTTGAGCCACAGATCCAGAGGCACCAACGCACCTGCTACCCCAGTGTGGAGATTCCTGTGGGGTGGGGGCTGCTGAGCCGTTCCGGGTCACTGACAGGGGACATCGGAGTCTGGTGGCTTCGCAGCCCTGGAGAGAGAGGCCTGAACAGGGTGTGCGGCCTTTCCTCGCAGAGGCGGGTGGAGGCCGAGGGCCGGGACTGGCGGCAGGGCGCCTGGAGAGGAGGGAAGAGCTCCAGGAGGGGTGGCGGCATGTGGGGCTCACCAAGGGGGCTGTGCTGCAACAGCCCACACGGGCCCACTGGGGGACCTTAGGGTTCCTGACACCACCTACAACCCCCACGTGGAAGAAAAAAACCCCTGCGAGCCTCTTTGGTGGGGATTACAACTGAATAAGTAGACAGCAAGTGTCCCTGCAGGAGAGTGCCCACAGAGAGCAGCCACAGGATGACGCCAGCATGGCAGCACAACGTGGTCAGCCACCACGGGGACATCAGCATGAGGGCGTCCGGGCAGCCTCCAGCTCCCATGGGGACAGAAAACGTCCTGAGTGGGGGAAACCAGCAGCCAAGGTCAAAGCCAGTATCAAGACACATCCTCACCAGGTCTTTAAGAACCTTGAGACCCAGCCCAGGAGCACAGGCCTGTAATCCTAGCACTTTGGGAAGCTGAGGCAGAAAGATCACAAATTTGACCCTAGTGTGGACAGTTTAACAACTTGATGAGACCCTGTCTCAATTCCAGAGTTGAGGGGCTGGAGGAATGGTGCTTGCCTAGCAAGCCCAGCACCCTGACTTCAATTCCCCAGCACCACACAAGCTGGACATGGTGAACCACGCCCATAATCCCAGCACTCAGGAGGCTGAGGCAGGAGGATTGCCACAAGTCCACGGCCAGCCTGGGCTACAGAGCGGGACCCTGTCTCAATTTTTTTTGAGATTTGAGCGCTTGCCTAGCATGTGCAAAGGCCCTGGGTTTAATTCCCTGGTACTTCACAAAAATTACGTGGGCATGGTAACAAACGCCTCTAATCCCAGCATTCAGCAGGAGTATGAGGCAGGAGGACATCCATGATCAAAAGCCAAAGTGAGCTCACGACCAGCCAGGCCTATAAAGCAAGACCCTGTCTCCAAAAAAAAAAAAAAAGAAAGAAAATAGAAAAAAAAATCGAAATGGATTGTAGATGCAACTCAGTGTGAAGGCCTGTGCTTGAGCTCTAGTACCGCAAAAAAAGGTTCTGCCAAGGGTACATCAGCCACATCTGTGGGACCTCTGCCCAGGCGGCAGGACCTTCGTCTCATCACTCCCCAGATTGAAGCACTCAGGGACGCGACCGCGTGATTCCCCGGCACTGCGTGCCCCGAGTGCACTGAGGTTGGATGGAACGTCCCACTTGGGGAATCCGGGTCCTGTAACTCTGAACCTTTCTTTTGCTTGGTTTTGTTCTGTTTTCTTCCAGTTTGGGGATCCAGCCCGGGACTTTCACACTATTGTATATCCTTAGCCTGATTTTACTTTTGATTTTGAGACAGGGTCTCACTAAGTTGCTAAGGATGGAACTCGCAAACCTGCTGCCTCAGCCTCCCACAGCACTAGATTGGAGGCCTGCAACAACAGGCCTGGCAGTCCTGCAGGGTTTGTTTGTTTTGTTTTGTTCTTTTGGGGTTTTTTTGAGACAGGGTCTTGCTCTGTATCCCAGGCTGGTCCTAAACGCAGAATGGAGCCCAGGCTGGCCTTGGACTCATGGCAATCCTCCTGCCTCAGCCCTCAGCCTCCCAAGTGCTGGGATTCCAGGCAGGGGCCACCACGTCCAGCTTACGTGGTGCTGGGGAATCAAATTCCAGGCCTTGTGCTTGCTAGGTGAGGACCTTAACCACTGAGCTACTTCCCCACCTCACCTGTTTTGTTTTCCCAGAGAAACTTTTCAAATACCGTGCCCTCCTGAACCAGGCAACAGAACAGGGGTGACCCGCAGTGAGGCTGAGGCCTTAACAGGCCAGGAGCATCCCACCCCAGTATCTATGAAGACTCCAGATGAGGTGTGATCAGGCCCCCAAGCCAGAAAGTCCCCTCTTTGTGGTGGGGCCACATGCAGGTTCAAGGGGTGAGACAGAGGGGCTGGCAGCTCTGTGATTCAGCCCAGGGACAAGACAGGGAAACCAGAGTCAAGATCAACCATAGGCTGTGAGCCATGCGCAGCCACGGTGGGCCCGGGCATTGCTCCACGCTCCCAGGGAAAGGCTCAGCAAAAGCAAAAGCAAAAATGGCCTCTCTTTCTTCGCGCAAGCAGAGTCCCAAGGCTCATCATTTTTCCCTTTTGCTTTGGCTTCTGAGAAACTTCTTGGGGCTTAAGTTTTGTCTCCAGCTGTCAGGTGAAACCTTGTGAGTTTATATTCTCTCCTCACTCTCAACCCAGCCTGAGGGTTTCCACTTCAACTCCTTCTGATTTACACAACAGCTGGAAACACTCGCCGAGAACACACAACATGCCACGGCCCTGTGCGGGCTTTGAACTGAGCGCCAGTTTCTTCTTGCTGTCGGGACAAATGCTTTGAACTCCATGACTTAAGGCAACACAAATGTCTCCTCTCACAGTCTGTGGAGGCCATCAGTCCAACTGAAGACCAGGTACGGGCGGCAGGATTGGTCCCAATCAGATACCCCCAGGGGAGACTCTGAGTCCCCATCCCAGCTCCTTGAGGGGCCCATGGCTTCCCACCCTTGGCCCTTTCCTCCATGCCAGAGACCACAGCACAGTGTCTTTATGGCCTCTCTGTGTCTCACTCTGCTGGTCCTGTCCCTTTTTTGGTTAGGACTATCGGGTAGTGAACCTGGGGCCTTGGCACTAAGCTCCACCCTCCCAGCCTATTCCTATTTTTTAATTTTGAGACATGGTGTCACTAAATCACCCAGGCTAAGTTCAAACTTGCTATCCTCCTGCCTCAGCCTCCCAGAGTGCTGGGATGACAGGTGTGGGCACCACATCCAGTTTCCAGCCTCCCTGCGGAGGCCCCGTGGGCAGCACTGGAGGCTGGATGTCAGGGGACGATCCATCTTGGGTGTTTCACCTGATCTGCCAAGTCTGCAGAGCCCCTGTTGCCACAGAGATGACATGTCCTCGGGCTCTGGGGAACAAGACAGGGACACTGGGGACCCTTGTCACTCTGACCCATATTGTCACTATGTGTGTGATCCTGCCCCTTTCCAGTCCACAGGACCACGAGGCCGGGCCACAGGCCCGAGGTGCTGGGAAGGTGGACAAAGCGACAGAGCTAGGACCCGGCGCTTGGCTCAGGGCCCAGGGCTCCCAGACTGGGCCAGGATGCAGGCACCTCAGAGGCGTCCTGAGGTCAAGCATGCGCAGGCCCTGCATGACAGCTGAGGGACCAGCCACCTGCCCAGAAGGGTGAGGAGAGGCCTGGCAAAAAAAGCCAGATGCAGGACAGACAGGGAGCGCTGTGACCCCCTAGGACTACTGCTACGAGGACAGACTCCTGCCACGGCTGGCAGCGAGGGGCAGCGGTGGGGCGGGGAGGCAGAGGCAAAGACAGGCACAGAGACAGAAGGGCCCAGAGAGAGACAGAGACAGTGTGATGCAGACACAGAAACAGAGAGACAGGGAGAGACGAGAAGACCAAGGAATAGAGATACGGACATGGAGATACAGATACGAAATCCCAGCACTCTGGGAGGCTGAGGCAGGAGGAACGCAAATTTGAGTCCAGCCTGGGCAACTTAGAAACTTAGCAAGAACCTGTCTCAAACAAACGCAACAATGGGCAGCTCAGAGTGAAGGCCGTGAAGGGACAGAGACGGAGAGAGACATACAGGCAAGAAGAGATACAGAGAGAAAGAAGGAGAGGGTCTCAGCCAGAATGACACAGAGACAGGCGGCAAAGAGAGGCTGAGAGACAGACAGATGGACACAGAGAGAGACTGGGCTGGGGCGTGGCCCAGGGGTTAGCGCATCTGCCCAGCAAGTGCAGTGACCCAGGTTCACTTCCCCAGCACCACATAAGCCAAGTGTGGTGGCACTGAGGAGGAGGTTGAGGCAGGAGGACTGACACGTGAGTGAGGCCAGCCTGGGCTGCGCAGTAAGTTCAGGACCAGTATGGACTACTGGGGCAATACTTAAAAATAAAAAAAGAAGGAGGAGGAGGAGGAGGAGGAGGAGGAAGAGGAGGAGAGAGAGACACACTCTCCAACAGCAACTTGGTTCCCCAACTGTGTACCAAGGCACCTAGGATGAAGCACTGAGACTTCAAGTTCCAGGGCATCCTGGCAGCGTTGACAGCAGCCAGCTCGACCAGCCTTCGTCTCTGAGCACACATGCTGTGGTTCCAGCATTAGACGTCACTGGTTCCTTCAGGGTCATATCTTGAGGACAGTGTCCTATGAGCCCAGTGATGCATCACTAAGGCCAGGTGGCCCGTGTCCCACTGTCAACCACACCCATATTCTGTGCCTGCAGTGTGTGTGCAGGGTGTTTTGTTTTGTTTGAGACAGGGTCTCACTCTACAGAACAGGCTGGTCCGGAACACTCTGTCTGTAACCTAGGCTGGCCCGGAACACTCTGTCTGTAACCTACACTGGCCTCAAACTCATGGCAATCCTCCTGCTTCAGCCTCCTGGATGCTGGGATTATATAGCTGTGCACCACCCTGCCCAGCTAATCTTTGTGTGGTGCTGGGGAATCGAACCCATATCCCTGAGCACACTAGACAAGTGCTCTGACCGCTGAACAGCACCCCAGCCTGTGTAGGTGGATGATTCTGGTGGCTGCAGATCAGGATGGGAACCGTGTGGGGATGCTGGGGCTGCATGGGAGAGGCGGAAACCGGGCGCAAGATGACCACGTGGTGCAGAGGGACACTCTGACGGGCACTGTGCACGCGGCCACCCCTTCCTCCCCAGCTCTCCACAGGAAAGCTGCTGCCCAACACAGCCTGGGCACAGAGCCAGCTGCTGCCCGAAACCCAACAACACCCCACCAGGCCCTGGAGTACAAGGCCAGGCAAGACCCAGGCTTTGGTGGCGTGTGCCCAGGAGGCCAGCACGAGCTGGCGTGCTCTCACCTGGGGAAAGTCACCACTCTTTGGCAGGAAGCCAGGAATATTGGCTGCTGACCCATAGCTGGTATCCGTGCAGGGCTGCCCTCCCAGAAAGGAGGAGGAGCTCATGAAGGTGCTGGAGGGACAGAGGGGAGGAGGTGAGCACTGGGCATGGCTGATGATGCTGGCCCAGCATGCAGTGTCCCCTCCTGGTGCCCCCCATGGACTCATAGCAGTAGGGAAACTGAGTCACCACAGCCTCCCCACTTTGTGCTCTGATTCTGCTAGAGCCCAGCCTGCCTTGCAGGGACCAGTATGCAGGTGCCTGCTGCGGTCTGGGGGCTGTGCCCACAAGCAGCGGAGCCCAAGGCTGGACTCTCAGTCCCCTGGACAGGCTTGGCCTTACTCCTGACAATGGCTACACCCACAGAGGCTGGAGCAGAAGTGCTGTGGTTTGGATTTGGAATGGCCCCAAAAAGCCTCCTGACTATCTGTCATTAACTTTTTGTAGTACTGGGGATCAAGCCCAGGGCCTTCATACGGAGCTACTTCCCCAGCCCAATTTTTATTTCTGATTTTGAGAGAGGGTCTCATTAAGTCCAAGTTGCCCAGACAGTCCTCCTGACTCTGTCTCCCAGAAGGCTGGGGTTACAGGCCCATGCCACTGGGCCTGATACCTTTTTTAAATTTTTCCTTTGAGACAGGATCTCACTAAGTTGCTAAATTGCCCAGGCTAGGCTCAAAGTGGGGATCCTCCTGCCTCTGTCTCAACTTCCCAGAATGCTAGGACTACAGCCTACCGCCCTTTGCCACCAGGCCTGGGCCTTTTTTTTTTTTTTTTTTTTTTTCCTGAGACAGTCCTAAAAAGTCACCCGTGCTGGGCTTGAACTTGGGATCTTCCTCAGTCTCCCAGAGTGCCTGGATAACAGGCATGTGCCACCAGACCCTAATAACTTTTCTTTCTCTCTCTCGTTCTTTCTCTTTTTCTTTCTTGTGTTGCTGGGGATTGAATCCAGGGCCCGTGCTTTGACCTACATCCTCACCTCCCTTTTACTGTCTGGTAAGTTGCTATGTTGCCAGCCTCAGCTCCCACAGTGCTGAGATTACAGGCCTATGCCACAAAGGCCTATTCCCTAGGAAGTCAGGGATGGGAACTGAGACACTTACTGGCTGTCACTGGCGTAGGCTGGGTAGGGCACCTGTGGGAAGCTGTTCCACCAGGGACAAGGCAGCAATCCATTCTGAAACACAACAAGGGGTGGTCAGCGGGGAAGCAGGAGACGAACCAGGACCCTGTCCCACCCCAGCCAGGGGCCAATGCAAGAGAAATTCACTTGCACTGGGCTTGGGACTTCCCTGCCAGGTCATCCGGGAAGTCACCGTGACTCAGTGTCCCTGTCTGCACGCCAGAACTTGCCTGAAGGCTGCAGTAAAGGTAAGAAGGTGGATGGGCCTACTTCCTAGAAGGGACTGGGGACTCAGCAGGCCACACACTGGACCTTCCCCCAGGCCAGCGCCAGGACCTCTGGGGCCAGTGGCCTGGTGTCCCTTTTTGGAGACTTCCATTCTATTTTGATGGGTAGTAGTCAATTGAGCCCAGGGCCTTCACACTGAGCTATATCTCTAGCCATTTATTTATTTGTTTATTATTTTAAGACAGAATCTCGCTAAGTTGCCTGGGCTAGACTCAAATGTACAATCCTGCCTCTGTCTCCCACAGTGTTGGGATTACAGGTGTGCACCACCACACTAGGCAGAAAGAGACTTCTCAAGAGTCACATTCCGGGAGGCTCAGGCAGGAGATGGTCAAGAGACTTGTGCCTTTAAAAAAGAAAAACATGCTCATCTCCATTGTAAACCTTAAATTTTGCACGTATACATATCAATAAAATGGGGGGGGGGGGGAGAGAAAAACAAAGTAAAAGACTGGAAGAGGGGCCTGGGATGAAGCTCAGTAAGAAGGCCCTGTGTGCAATCCCCAGCGTCACACACACACTCACACAAACACACACGCAAGTGAGGGCACCATGGCCACAGCACGGCCCACAGCCCAGCTACCCAGATGCCCAGGCAGCCACAGCTCTACCAGCTCCAAGAGCCTCTGCCACATCCTGACACCCAGAAAGGGCCCAAGGGCAAAGTCCCTGCTCAGACTAGGAGCCAGGGCTGGGTCCGCCTTAATGGGGACAGAGCATAGGCATGTTGGCACGTTCCTGGGAACAGGCACCTCGTGCCAGCTGCCAGCCTTCCCTGGCTGTTTCGGAAACACACTCCAGGGACTGATGAGGGAGCGGAAGACACAGCAGTGCTATTTATAGCTGAGGAAAACTGGAAGCTCCCCAGAGAACTGACAATAGGGAAATAATTAAGCAAATGACAAGCTGTGGAGACAGAAGGATCGTCCTTGGAAAGACGGGGATGTCGGGGCGGCATCAAGACTGCTGGGCCGCACAACCTGATGTGCGCTATGGCGGCTGTAGCCAGCCACGGCCTCCAGGCTGCCAGCGGTGCTGCACTCAGCGGAGACCTGGCCCTACTGATTCTATGGGATTTTATCCTGTGGTACCAGGGAATGAGCCCAGGACTGTCACACTGAGCTACATCCCAGCCCACTTTTATTTCTGATTTTGAGACATAGTCTCAATAAGTCACTAAGTTACACAGGCCGGGCAGGACTGGCGATGCTCCTCTTCACCCTCAGCTATGATGAGTGGTTTTTTTTTTTTTAATTGATGAGCCTTTAGTCACAATTATTGAAACTCGGAAATGAGGTCTGGTGTGCGGCTCAGTGGCAGAGTTGTCCTTTAGTATGTGTGAGCCTCAGCTTCCATCTCTAAAAGCAGAGGCCTGACCTGGTAGTGGGCGCCTGTCATTCCCACACTCTGAGGCTCAGGCAGGCAAATCCCAAGTCAAAGCCCAACCTAAACAACATAGTAACTTAATAAAATCCTGCCTCAAAAGTATCAAAAGTAAGCCTGTAATTCCAGCACTCAGAAGGCTGAGGCCAAAGGATTTCCCAGAATTTTAGGCCAGTATGGTCTACATAGTGAGCTCTGGACCACCTAGACTACAGACCAAGAACCTGTCTCAAAAACAAACAAATAAAATCAAAAATAAAAAGGAGAGCTGGGGATATAGCTCAGCGCAAAAGGCCTGGATTCTATCCCCAGCACCATTAAAAAAAGATGGGGGAGGGGATGGAGGAATAACACAGTGGTTAATGCCTTCGTCAGGCCCTGAGTTTGATGCCCCAGAACCATGTAAGCTGGGTGTGGTGGTGCACACTTGTAATCCCAGCACTCAGGAGGCTGAGGCAGGAGGATTGCTGTGAGTTTGAGGCCAGCCTGGGCTACACAGTGAGTTCAGGCCCAGACTGGACCACAGAGCAAGACCCTGTCTCAAAAAAAGAAAGAAAGAAAGAAAGAAAGAAAGAAAGAAAGAAAGAAAGAAAGCAGTCAAACTAAAAAGCTAATGGATGCACAGTTCCAGCTATAACATTCTGCGAAATGGAAAGCTTAGGAGGACAGGATGACCCACTGCTGTCAAGGTGGGAGGGAGTGTATGGGGCACGGAAGCTGCCCTGGGGTCTGTGGTGGTGCACACATCTGTCAAGACCCCCACAAGTCAGCCCCAAGGGAGGGCCCAACGGTGTGATCACACGTCAGCTCAGTCCATTAACTCTGACAAGCTGACCACACTCACTAGGGCATGAGCAGCAGACGTGGAGGGAGGGGTTATGGGAAAACTGCCTTCTGACCAGCTTTCCTGTAAGCCAAAACTTGTTTCAGAAAGAATCTACTAGCTGGACATGATGACACAAGCCTATCATCTCAGCACTCAAAAACAAGAGGCTGAGGCAGGAGGACTGCAAACCTGAGCCCAGCCTGGGCAATTTAGCTATACTATGTCTCCAATAAAATATACACAAAGTTGAGAGGCCACCTGGCTGCACAGGTTTACCACCCTAGCACTCTGGGAAGTCGAGGCGGGAGGATTGCAAGCCCCAGCCGGCCTGACAACTGAGCAACACCGTGAGGCCCTGTCTCATCGTCAAGTCAAGGCAGGCTGGGCAGCTAGATGTGGGCACACGCCTGGAACCCCAGCTCTCAGGAGGAGGCTAGGGCATGAGGATTGTTGTGCTTTTTAGGTCAGCCTGTGTTACATAGTGAGTTCAGGACCAGCCTGGAAAGGCCCTGGGTTCAATTTCCAGATTCACAAAGAAAAGAAAAGAAAAGAACAAAAGAGAAAGAAAGAAATAGAAATAAAGAAAAAGAAAGAAATGCTCTATTAATGGAAAAGTTATTATTTTTTATTTTAATTGTTTGGTTTGTGGTACTAGGGATTGAGTCCAAGTCCTTTGCACTGAGATATATCCTTATTCTTTAGTTTTTGAGACAAGGCCTCAAAAAATTGCCCAGGCTGGGCTAGAACTGGTGATCCTCCTACCCAAGAACTCTGAGTAGCTGGGATTATAGGCATGCATCACTGTGCCAGGCAGAGAGACAGCTCAGGCAGGGCCATGGCACTAAATGTCATCCTGAGGGTGACAACTCTTGAAAAATATGTACAAGGGTATGCTGGCCCATGCTTGTAATCCTAGAACTTTGGGAGGCTGAGGCAGAAGTAATCTCAAGCTTATGCCCCGTCTGGGTTCTCTCCTAAACAATAAAAAGAGGGATGCAAAGGTATAGCTCAATGCAAAAGCCCTGGGTTCAATTTCCAGTACCTAAATAAATAAATAAAAAGTGGCTTGGGCCGTTTATCAGTGATTAGAATACTTTCCTACCATATGCAAAGCTTGGAGTTTGACTCTCCAGCACTACATAAAATTAGCTGGACTGAGGGCATAGCTCAGTTGTTAGAATGTTTGCCTTGCATGCAAAGGTCCTGAGCTTGGTCCCCCAGCACCACATAAAAATTAGCTAGTCATAATGGTGCACGTCTATAATCCCAGCATTCAAGAGGCCGATGCAGGAGGACTGCTGAGTTTGAGGCTAGCCTTGGCTACACAGAGTGAGTTCAGAACCAGACTAGAGAGCAAGAAACTGTCTCAAAAAAAAAAAGAAAAGCTGGGTTAAGCTAGGCATGGTAGCACCTGTTTGTAAACCTAGCACTGGAGAAACTGAGGCAAGAATACTGCCGTGAGCTTGAGGCCAGTCTTGGCAACCACCATGAGTTCAGGACCAGACTGGACTACAGAATGTCTCTGTCTCAAAAAATCAATCAATAAAATCAACCAATTAAAATAATAAACAAGTAATTTATGTATTAATTTACTTGAACTCCTATGTAGTTCAGACTAACACACAACAATCCTCCAAGTGCCAGGATTACAGGTGTGGGCATCAGGCCTGGCTGATGTGATGCTGAGGAATCAACGCAAGACCCTGAGCTTGCTAGGCAAGTGCTCTAACTGCTGAGCTATGCCTCAGTCTCTGAAAATAAACTTAACAGCTAATGTTAAGGGTCTTACTCAGCAGGCACCAGGAGCCTGAGGGGTGGTTACTGGCAAAGGTAGGGCTGAAGCCCACCTCCCTTTTCCTTCATGGAATGGTCCTTCTGGGATGCCGCTGGGAACTGCAAAGCCCAGCTCTGGAGGAGGTCAGGATGAGGGCAGGGCCCCAGGGACCTATGAGGCGGCAGGGCCTGGCTCACCTGGAGCGGGGATGGACTATAGAGGATGCTGCCCATGGGTGGGGGCTCGTTCGGAGGGAACTCCCTGTCCATGGCTGGCCCCACTGCACACGTGGGCGGCCAGCACGGGCTCCACGACTCGGGGCCCCAGGGGTGTCTATCTGGGCTTTGAGCTCCGTGGCGGTGGTGGCGGTGGCGGCATCA
This sequence comes from Ctenodactylus gundi, assembly GCA_004027205.1. Classification (NCBI taxonomy): domain Eukaryota; kingdom Metazoa; phylum Chordata; class Mammalia; order Rodentia; family Ctenodactylidae; genus Ctenodactylus; species Ctenodactylus gundi. The sequence goes on along the minus strand of PVKB01001023.1, from coordinate 29,160 downwards.
TGTCCTGCAGAGAGACACAAGGGCATCCTGAGATCATCCTGGATCCGACCATGCTGCCTGGCCACCAATCCCAACCTGCTAACGGGGAATGGGACTGGCCACTTGGTTAGAAGTCCCCTGCTCTGAGTAGCCACTAAGACCACCCCATATACCCCCATCCCATTCTAGCCTTCTACTCTGAGACAGGCTCTTGCTCTGTAGTCCAGTCTGGTCCTCAACTCTCTATGTAGCCCAAGCTAATATTTTTCCCTTTTTGAGAAAGGGCCTCACTCTATAGCCCAGGCTGATCTTCAACTCACTATGGAGCCTCAGCTTCCTGAATTCTGGGATTACAAGCATGCACCACCATGCTTAGCCTACGTGGTGCTGGGGTATCCAATTCAGGACCTTGGGCTTGCAAGGCAATCACTCTAACTGCTGTGCTATTCCTCTACTCCCCAAAAGCCTCATTTTTATGTGGTGCTAGTGGACTGAACCCAGGGCATGTGCATGCAAAGAGTATTGTAACCACTGAGCAACGCTCCCCCCGCATCCATTCCTGCCTTTCTGCAGAGGGGGCCAACCCTGGCCATGGCCTCCAAGCTGGGGGAACCTGACAGGCCACAGTCCCGGCCACATGCAGGCTGTACAGAGCGCCTCCCTGGAGTGCTCAGGGGCCCAGCTGAGCCTTACATTGGAGGCACAGGACATACCAGTACTGCCACTGAGATATGGGCACTGAGCCAGATTTCAGCAGGTGAGCTCAACACACAGCAATCCATGACCATTCTCACCTAGAAGCCATGCCAACACAGGGCACTTCAAACACATACCACTGCCAGGGCATGGCGCACACACCTACAATCCTAGCACTTTGGCTGACTGAGGCAGGAAGATCGCCAATTCAAGCCCAGTCTGGACAACTTAGTGACTGAGTGAGATCTGTCTTAAAATAAAACAGGGTTATGTAGCTCAGTGGTTAGGGTGCTTGCCTAGCAAGCGCAAGGCTGTGGATTTGATTCCCTAGCACCACATAAACTGGGTGTGACTGCACACGGCTGTAATCTCAGGACTCAAGAGGCTTGGGCAGGAGGACTGTCATGAGTTCAAGGCCAGCCTGGGCTACAAAGGAAAATCCTGAGCCCTGTCTAAGGAAAAAAAAAAAAAAAAGAACCTCAATCCCTAGTGCCACTGAATGAATGAAAGAATAAATGAATATACTAACCAAGCACGGTGGCACACACTTGTCATCGGAACCCTCTGGGAGGCTGAGGCAGGAAGATCACCAGTTGGAGCTCAGCCTGGGCCACTTAGCAAGAACTTATCTCAAAATAAAATGTTGAAAGACTGGGAGCTGTGCCTGGTAGCCCAGGCTGAGGCAGGAGGACAGCATGTTGAAACCCAGCCTGCACTAAGAAAGAGCCTTTCTCAAGATGATTAAAAAAAAAATAAAAACAGCTGAGGACATAGCTCAGTATGAAGACACTGAGCTTGATCCCCAGTACCACACACACAAAAAAGATGCCATTTATAATCATAGCCACCAAAAAATAAAGTACTTTGGTATAACTTTAACTAAAGAAGAAAAAAAATGGAGAAAACGAGAGACTTTGGAAAGAGCAGCTTTGTTGCAGTCCAAGCTCCCTGCCGGCAGAAAGCCTGGACCCCAGGCCAGCCCTTGGGGTGGCAGGAGCACCCAGGCTGAGGCAGCCGCCCAGAGCGTGAATCACCCAGGGAGGCAGGAAGGGGAGGCGGGGCCGCCGCTCCCGGCCAAGCCCCAGAGTGCAGAAATCCTAGGACTTCCAGTAATCAGCCTCTGCGCGCCGCACGCCGGAGCTTGTGCAACACCGGTGGTGGGGAGGGACGCAGGGACAGCAGGCAGGAGGCACAGAGGCCACTGCCCTGGTGGGGCAGGCTGCCGGGAAGGGAAGGGCAGGGGACTCCAATCCCTGCTGCCAGCAGGGCCCAGTGCGCATGCCTGTTGTCTCAGCATTTTGGAAGGATCACAAGTTCAAGCCCAGCAGGGACCCAGACACTAGGGTCCAGAGTCCCAGGAAAGGTTCTTCAGGAAAAAGCTGTTGACACAGAGAAAGGGTTCCCGACGCAGCCATCCGGGAAGGTCAGGACGGAGCGGGCATGCCATGGGGGTGCCGTGCTTAGGGGTCCCCAGCAGGCTTTGCTGAGCAAGCCAAACATCCAGACCACTCTAAGAAGGAGCTGCAGATGGCGGCAGGCACAAACTGCCTGCCAAGAGCTGTGAGTTAGGGTCAGAAAAGCAGACAGCGCTTGGGCACTGTGGCACCCACCTGCCGCCCCAGCACCCCAGAGGGCAGTGAGAATGAGCCCGACTTGAGCAACTTGGAGGCTTAATGAGATGGTCTCAAAATCAAAATATAAAGTGCCGGGCATGTAGCTCAGTTTGAAGGCCCCAGGTTCTACCCACGATACCACAAAGAGAGAGAGCAAGAGGTGCGCAGTAAGAATAGAAAATGACTTGGTCACCAGAAGAGCCTGGCATTTCCTGAAAAGGTGAAACTGGGTGCCACATAACCCAGCAATTCCTAGGCACACCGTGAGACATGACCACGTGAGACTGCTCCCGGCCACACAGCTCAAAACAGACAACAGGCAGAAACAATTCCACGTCCATCAGTGGACAGACGCGGGTACACACAGCAGGGTCCATCCATGTGCAGGAATATTATTTGACCAGGAAAAATGAGGCTCTGCCACATGCCACAGCATGGATGGACCTTGATGGTATCTCGCGACGTGACAGATGCCAGATGCAGGACACAGAGCGTAATTTCAAGGACAGGAAACATCCAGAACAGGCAAATCCGGAGACAGGAAGTGGATTCCATTCCAGGTGCCAGGGGTTGGGGAGGGGAGTGGGGGTGACACATGCCAGTTATCTATGTAGTTACCCGTGTGGGATGACGCGTACCATTCTCAGATCCTACCTTGCAAAGTCCCCACCCACAGCCCACATCCCCTCTCCGTGCCTCTCACAAGGGCTCTGGACTGCTGTGAACAGTCCCCTCCATCCCTCAGGACCCTATCTTAGTCACTTCCTCATTGCTGGGACAGAATACACGACATCCACAACTTGAGGGAGGAAAGATTTATTTTAGCCCATGGATTCAAAAGGTCTCACACACAGTCCATTTACGGGAGGCTGGCAAGCGTGGAAACACACGGCACAGGCGAGCTGGAGGCCACCTCCAGGCATTACTGCAGAGCCAAGCCAGCAGGGAGGGCGGAGCTAGCGTGTACCCTTCCGGGTCAGGTTCCAGTGACCCACCCCTTCCGGATCAAGCCTGCGTCCAGCTCCGTCCAGGTTAAGCCTCAGTGATGCACCCCTGCCAGGTCACATGCCCAGTAATCCACCACACACCCCTATTCCTCCATGCACCCTATAATCTACAACAACCCAACACATGAGGCTTTTGGGGGACATCCCAAATCCAACCCATAATGGACCCTCATGAGACCTGCGTCTCTCCAGGACTACAGGGAAGCTCTGTCTCAAATAGGTGGCCATGATACCTGACTCTCTGCTCTTCGATCTGGGGACTCACATTCTCCCTACCCCCTTCCTCCAGTCCCACGGAGCCTGGGATGACACTGCAACCCTGGGGTGCCCACGGCCCTCGTAATAAACCCCAGGACAGTAGGCTTGTTTCAGGTGAGATGTGTTATGTGTAAACAACACGGTCAGGACTTGCAGCCCTTATCTGCCACTTGGGCCCCATCCCCGGGCTTACTGTGAGGTACGTGTCTCAGCATCAGGCATGGTCACACAGTCCCAACGGAGGGGATGACTGTGCTTTACAACCACCAGTAACATCTGGAGGCGTTAGCGGTGTCCTGAAATCATGCTTCCAGGCAAGTCATCATAAAAGGGAACGAAGTGGGCTCAGTGACGCAGGCCTGTCACCATCCCAGCACCCCCGGAGGCCGAGGCAGGAGGCTGAAGTTCCAGCCCAGCCTGGGGAACACGGTGACGTGGCGAGACCCTGTCCCAAATCAAAAATAAGGAGTGGATGCAGCTGACTGTGAAGGCTCTCAGTACCACAAAATAAAGTAAGGTTCAAAATGCCACTCTGGGAGGCTGAGGCAGGAAGATCACAAACTCAAGTCCAGCCTGGGTAACTTGGTGAGACCCTAATAAAAATAACATTAAAATGTGCTGGGGCCTGAAAAGACCCTGGGTTCCGCCTCCAGCCAAAAAATAAAGTTCCTAAGTTTTCTGCCAAGGTCTTCAGGAGCAGCGCAGGCAGCAGGCAACCTGCGCCCTGAGGAGCCGCCCTCCCCACAGACCTGCGACCCAGCTCTGCTGGCTCAGGACAGACAGCAGGACAGCAGGCCTCCCCGCGGTGGTGACAGCCTTCTAGCACACCCCCTCCCTGCCCTCACAGTGTGAGGGGCAGGGGGCCTGCCATGGAGGACAGGTGTGTGTCCAGAGGACAGGTGGCTCAGCTGCCCTCACCGGCTGCTCCCATGCTCCCTGGTGGCCTCGTGCTGGGGCACTGCACAGGGGCGTGGCGCCCAGGGCTGTGCCTCCTAGACAAGGATGGAGGAAGGCCCACCTAGATCAATGTTCTCAGGCGAGCCAGGTGCCACAGCCCTGTCACTTTATTTAGCACTCTGGGAGGCTGAGGCAGGAGGATCACATGTTTGAGCCCAGCATGGGCTATTCAGAAACTTAGTGAGACCCTGATTCAAACTAAAAAATGAGCTGGGGACATTGCTCAGGGCAAAGGCCCTGTGCTCAGTCCTCAGGAACCACACCCACAGGTAATAATATAGACTTTTAAAATTTTTCCCATGATGGTGATGACTAAAATCAATGCCTTCACATCAAGCTACATCCTCAGCCCTTTTTCTTCTTTTAAAAAATATACAATACGGATGGAGGAATAGCATAGCAACTAGAGTGCCTGCCTAGCAAGCGCAAGGCCCTGGGTTCGATTCCCCAGCACCACATAAACTGGGTTTGGTGGCATATGCCTGTAATCCCAGCACTCGGGAGGCTGAAGCAGGAGGACTGAGCCTGAGGCCAGCCTGGGCTACACAGTGAGCTCAGGACCAGCCTGGGCTATAGAGTGAGACCCTGTCTAAAAAAAAAAAAAAAGTTGGCTGTGGATGCAACTGAGTGTGAAGACCCTGGGCTCAATCCCTGGTGCCACAAAAGAACATAAATAAATCCTGTCGCTCCCACCTCCCTTAACTCCCCTTCCTCCGCCTATTCTCATCTTTTGGGTCTCATGCCCACAAGGGTGACATCCTGGATTGGCATAACTCAGTGGTTACACACTTGCCTAGCATGTCCGATTCTCCAGCACCACATAAAAAATTAGCTGGGTATGGTGACACACACCTGTAACCCCACCACTCAGGAGGCTGAGGCAAGAGGACTATCATGGGTTTAAGGCCAGCCTGGGCTACACAATGAGTTCGAGATCATCCTGACAAGAGAGCGAGATGGTGTCTGAAAAACAAAAACAAGGGGCTGGAGGAACAGACCAACAGTTAAAGTGCTTGTCTAGCAAGCGCTAAGTACCTGAATTCAATTCCCCAGCACCACATAAGCTGGGTGTGCTAGCGCACACCTGTAATCCCAGCACTTGGGAGGCTGAAACAGGAGGATTGTCCTGAGTTCAAAGCCAGCCTGGGCTGCATAGTGAGTTCAGAATCAGCTTGGGCTACAGAGTGAGACCCTGTCTAAAAAAAAAAAAAAAAAAAAAAAAACTAACAGAAGTGTCTTCCCACCCACCTACCAACCAGAGCTGCGTCTGGGTTCTTTACCTGCTTCTCTGAGACCTGGGGTCACTAACAGACTGGCCAGGAGTGCTGCCTGCAGGAAGTCTCGCCAGCAGAGCCATCCATGCTCCAGCATGGAGCCAGGTGGTCCACAGGTCCAAGGGATGGACATGGGGGGACAGTGACGTAGGCTGAGTGTAAGTTTCAGTTCCTCTGCAGAGCACAGGAGAAGCCATACTCCTCAACACAGTGAGCAGTGGGGCCACTGGCATTCCACAGTCCTCCTGCCTTCTGCCCTGCCCAGCCCAGCCCAGCCCAACCCAGCCCAGCACTGCCAGGAACTCTTCCCCACAGCCCCAGAGAGGTCTGCGGAGGGACTTGCCTGCCCCATACATAGCTGACCTCCAGGTCTTTCTTTTTTGGGGGGCGGTGGTGGTACTGGGGACCAAGCCCAGGGCTTTCATACTGAGCTATGTCTCCAGATCTTTTTTGTAATTTTAGATTTTGAAACAGGGTCTTACTACATAGCTCAGATGCGCAGGCTTGAACTTTTGATCTTCCTGCCTCAGCCTCCCAGAGTGCTACAACGACAGGCCTGCACCACAATGCCCAGCTTCTCCCACCCCTCCCCTTTTTTTGACACAGGGTCTCCCTCTGTAGCCCAGGCTGGTCCTAAACTCACTATGGAGCCCAGGCTGGCCTTGGACTCATGGCAATCCTCCTGCCTCAGCCTCCTGAGTGCTGGGATTACAGACGTGTGCCACCATGCCCGGCTTGTTGAACTCAGGGCCTTGTGCTTGCCAGCTAAGCACTTTAACTGCTGTGCCATTCCTCCAGCCCCTCTCCCACCTATTTATAGCTGGAAATTGGGCCATATCTTTGCTCCTGGGGGGCCCAAAGGAGCCCCTCCCACGACCTATTACAATAGGTCAAACTTTTCCAGCCCCAGCCCAGCCCAGCCTTGTGAGGTGGTGCCTAGTAAATAAAGCATGGGGAGGGTAAGAGGGGGCGCTCTGACCCAACACCACCCAGGGCTTCCCAAAGCAGATCCAAACCTCATCTGACACACAGGAAACTGAGGCCCACAAGTGAACTCTGGACTCCCAGACACCCGTCTGACAAGCCTGTCACCCTGCTGTGCCTGGCAGGGTGCTGTGGCCACTGCCTTCCACCCATGCTGTAGAACCCAGAGGCAACCCGCTGGGCATAGGCTGAGGAGAAGCTGAAGCAGCCTCACCCTCTGTGAGTAAGCCCCACTGAGTCACAGGGCAGTGTGTCTCCTGCACTGCTAGACCCCACTTCCCAGAATGTATGGAGAAATTCTAGGTCTTTATTAATAAGAGATTTGTTTTTATTTATTTATTTATTTACTTTTTAAGACAAGGTGTTGCTCTGTAGTTCAAGCTAGTCCTGAACTCAATACGAAGTTCTGGCTGACCTCAAACTCACAGCAATCCTCCTTCCTCAGCCTCCTGAGTGCTGAGATTATGGGCATATGCCACCATATTCATCTTATATGGTGCTGGGGAACTGAACCCAGGGCTTTGCACTTGAGAGGCAAGGATTCTAACCACTGAGCAACACTCCTAGCCCAATTAGTTATGGGTCTTTAAAAAATAATAAAAAAATAAATAGGGCTGGAGGAATAGTTCAGCAGTTAAAGTGCTTGCTTTGCAAGCACAGGCCCTGAATTAATTGCCCAGCACCACGTAAACCGTAATCCTAGCACTCAGGAGGCTGAGGCAGGAGGATTGCCGTGAGTCCAAGGCCAGCCTGGGCTCCATAGCGAATTCAGGACCAGCCTGGAGTACACAGTGAGACGCTATCTCAAAAGTGAACAAACAAATATAGGACTGGAAGAGTGACACAGGGGTGAGAGCAGTTGCTTAGCAAGCCCGAGAACCTGAGTTAAAGCCCCCAGCACCCCCATAAACTGGGTGTGGTGGTGCACGCCTATAATCCCAGCACTAGGGAGGCTGAGGCAAGAGGACTGCTGTGTGTTTGCGACCTGCCGATTAGGATCAGCTTACACTACAGAGCAAGACCCTTTCTCAGGAAAAAAAAAAAAAAAAACAGAACCTTGAGGCAGCTGAGCCCCAGTGGGCACCAACAGCACAGGCCTGTAATCCAAACGTTCTGGGAGGCTGAGGCAGGAGGATCACACATTCAAGCCCACCCTGGGCAACAGAGCAACTTAAGGAAATTTTGTCTCAAAGAAAAAACAAAAGGAGCCTGGGGAAGTGGCTCAGAGTAAAGCCCTGGGGTCATCTTCACTACTGCGCACACGCACACACACCCAGAACCCAGAGACATCAGGCACAGGGGCCATATGGTCCAGATGGACCCCACAGAACAAAGCCAGTGCCCAAGTGATAAGTTTGTACTAGGGACACACGAAGCCAGGATCAGCCCCATAGAACTAAGGACTTGGCTGGGCTGAGGAAGTGGACTAGTGAGTGACGGGGAGGGCTTGGAGAAATGGTCCCCCTGGCAAGGGAAGGGCTGCAGGGCACAGAGAGGGACAACCTAGGGCAGTGTCCCCACAAATTCATGTCCCTGGAACCTGTGACTGCAACCTCATGTAAAAGTAGGGTTTTTTTCTTTCCTTTCCTTTCCTTTTGTCTTTTTCTTTCTTTCTTTTTTAAGAAACAGGGTCTTGTTCTATAGTCTAGGCTAGTTCCTAACTCACTATGTAGCCCAGGCTGGCCCTGGACACATGGCAATCCTCCTGTCTCAGCTTCCTGAGCCCTGGGTTTAAAGGTCTTCACCTCCAGACAGAGCAAAGATAAACTGTTTGGAGAAGCTAAGTTTGGGGTGTTCAGACAAAGGCTCCAGGAAATTCATATGGTGTTATCCAAACTCCAGCAGGAGCCAGCTCTGACCCTCAGCCAAACGGGCCTGCGCAGTGAGCACCCCAGTGCTCTAGGCCAAGACGGGCACCAGGACTGTGACCTTGGGTTTCCAGATTCCCTGGGAGGAATCTAGAATATCAGCACTGTAGATGCCAACAATGCATAGAGGCTACCACGCTTGACCCTAGACCCTCCCAGCCCCAGAGCCAGGGCCGCAGCCCAGGATTTCACAAGAAGGCTGGGCTGGAGGCCTGCCCACAAAAGACAAGGACACAGGCAAGAGGCACAGGAGGCCAAGGGTCCAGGGCAAATCTTCTTTTTTTCTCTGTTTTGAATTCCTGGGACTGAGAGTGCTGTTTGTTTCTGAGCTGCTGAGGATTGAATTCAGCATTTCTGCACTGAGCTACATCCCTATCCCTATTTGATGTTGAGACACGGTCTTGGTAAGTCACTGAGTTGCCCAAACTGGGCTCAAACTTGAGATCCTCCTCCCGCAGCCACCCAGAGTGCTGGGATTACAGGCACACTGTGACACTGTGCCAGGCTTGGGTTTGCTTCTTGAATTCCCAGTTGTGCCCTTGCTGCTTCAGGGCTTCAGTCTGTGGGACTGTCTCATAAGCGAAGGCCCAGCCAGGGGCTGGGCACGGGCATGCTGGGGAGGAGCAGTCACAATAAGTTGTCCTAGCCCTATTCTAGGGGGCATTTGAGGATTCATGCCCAGGGAGATTTCACATGGCATTCTGATTCCACTGGAATTCCCCATCTCTGCCTTCCAGAACCTTCTGAAACACAGGGACTAGTGGGCAGGAATGTTCTCAAGTGCGAGACCGTGGGGCAGGAAGAACCAGGGTGGGCACTGGAACAGCCCACTTTCTCTCACAAAACCTCTAGTGCTGGAATGGTCGTGTCTTCAGTGGTTAGAGATCTTGCCTAGCATACACAACGCCCCTGACTCCAATTACCTAGCATTACATAAAGAAAAGCCAGGAGTGACAGTGCACACCTAAAATCCCAGCACTCATAAGGCTGAGACCACAGGATTGCCCTGAGTCAGAGGCCAGCTTGGGTTTCATGTGAGTTCAGAACCAGCCTGGATATTGAGCAAAACTCTATCTCAAAAAAAAAAAAAAAAAAAAAAAACCACACACACACACATGGGTGGCAGGGGAGGGAAGCTAGAGAAATGGCTAAGTACCTGAGTTCAATTCCCCTGCACCACATAGAAGGGTACGATGGCCTGTAATCCCAGCACTTGGGAGACTGAGGCAGGAGGATTGCTATGACTCCAAAGCTAGCTCAGGCTACACAGTGAGTTCAGGACCAATCTAGACTACAGAGCGAGAGTCTGTCTCACAAACAAACAATGGGCTGGAGGAATGACTTAGTGGTTACAGCACTTGCTTAGCAAGCGCTACATCAAGCACTAAGTACCTGGGTTCGATTCCCCAGCACCACATAAGCTGGGCAGGGCAGCACACGCCTGTAATCCCAGCACTGGGAAGGCTGAGACGGGAAACTGCCTTGAGTCCAAGACCAGCCTGGGCTCCACAGTGAGTTCAGGACCAGCCTGGGCCACATAGTAAGACCCTGTCTCAAAAAAAAAAAAAAAAAGACACAAACAAACAAAATCCTGTTGTGCAAACCTGACAGAAGGGCACTCTTCCTGGCGCTGGGCACTGGATGGGGGACTCCCCAGTGCCCAGGAGGGCCGGGGACAATGAGAGACAGTGAAGCCCCTAACAGGACTGCCATCCCCAAGAGGACAGCGTACACTGACCTGAAGCCAACCGGGGTGCTCTGGAGCTCTGGGCCAGCCACAGCCCAGCCACCCGGGAGCAAGGAAAGTCAACACCTGCAGCTCCCACGTGTGACCTTGTGCCTGTGACACCCTGTGCGACCTGCTGTGGGGAGCTCTATGCATAGAAACTGGGTTGGACAGAGTCACAGTCAGGCATGGTCAGCACGAGGTCAAATAAGGGCTCAGGAAGTGGGTAGTGGGCTAGGATGACGTGGAAATGGGACTGGAACCCTAACATCAGGAGCAGCCAGACACAACAGCACCCAGACCAATCATCTCATCACTTGGGGAGGTTGAGGCAGGAGGATTCCAAGTTCCATCCCAGCCTGGGCAACTTAACAACTTAGCAAGACCCTATCTCAAAATTAAAAACAAAGATGGGCCAAAGGTGTAGCACAATGCAAAGGCCTTGGGCTCCATGCTCAGTTCCATTAAATATATATATACAGACAGACAGACAGACAAAAGCAGAAGCAGCTCCCAGGGCCAGCTGCAGCATGAGGTGATTCCCAAACCCTGCCCTGTGACAAAGCTGCTATCTCCAAAGTGACTGAACGAGGACAGGGAGAGGCCCAGAGACCCTCACCAGGGCCTGACCACAGCCGTAGCCCTGTACACCATGGACACTGGGGCCATTAATAAGAAAGTGGCACTGCAGAACCTGACCCCAAAAGGTGCAGCAGGGCCAGGGACGATCCCCAGTGTCATAGGCCCATGTGTAGAAAAGCAGACCCTCTCCAGGCCCAGACCCATCATCCCAACTACTTGGGAGGCTCAGGCAGCATGGCGACAAGTTCGAGCCCAGGCTAGGTACCTCAACCACTTGGCATGACCCTTGTCTCAAAGTTTAGAAAAAAGGGCTGGGAACATAGCTCAGCGTGAAGGTCAAGGCTTCAAGCCCCAGTACCAGAAAATAGATAAAGAAAAAAGTCAAACTACTGAAGGTCACTGATTATAAGGTTTTAAGAAAGGGCTGGGGCTGGAGGACTGGCTCAGCGGTTAGGTTAAAGCACTTGCCTAGCAAGCGCTATATCAAGCACTAAGTACTCAGGCTTTGATGCCCAAGCACCACCTAAACCAGTTGTGGTAGCTCAGGAGGCTGAGGCGGGAGGATTGCTGTGAGTCTAAGGCCAGCCTGGGCTACAGAGTGAGACCCTGTTTCCAAAAAAAGGCTTCTGACACTGAGTTTGTGGACTCCTCAGACCCGTTTTCCCCCTGGCTTTTGACTTCCTGGTTCTTTGCAAGTGATAAGATTTTGTTCATTTGAGATCTACATGGAAGGTGGCACTAGCCCATGTGGTTGCTACCATCCCTGCCTACAACCGGGCCGCCCAGGTCCTGGTGGGTGGCCCCATGGTCACCACTGATTCAGGCCCCTTTGGTCCAGCCTTGGTACAAAGAACTTCTTGGGGGAAACTGTCACAGCCTAGAGGAGAGGAACAGTTGCTCCTGGCTGGGGGCAATGTCCCTGGAGGAAGGTGTCCATGCAACTGTTGGGGACACCTCTGGGGACAGGGGAGCGGCCACAACATGCAGTAGTAGAAACTACGAAGTGCCAACAGGGCTAGGCAGTTTGTTTTCTCCTCCTGCCCCAAGGAGTGACTTTGAGACAGGATCTCACTAAGTCATTAAGTTTGCCCAGGCTGGGTTCAAAACTTGCAGTCCTCCTGCCTCAGCTTCCCAGTGTGCTGGGATGATAGGCATGTGCCATCATGTCTGATCCTTCCAGAAACTTATCTCCTAGGGACCCTTCCACCTCCGAAAGGATCAAGTACCATCTTCAAGTGTCCATGACATTCCCACATTTGTCACCCCAGTTTCAGAGCCACAAGGTGACACCCATGCCATGCTCAGAGTGCCTTGAGCTCCCCCCTTCCTGAATGCGCAGAGAGGTCTTTGCTCATGGGGATTCATGGGCTAACTCAGCCCACTGGGACATAGCAGCACAACCTCCCACTGACTCTCCAGCTGATCCCATCTGCACAGCCCCATCCTGGGAAGTGACGCCACCATAGATCCCAATGATCTGGAGTGGCATCCCTGGGATTGATCCCAGAGCCCAAGCCCCACATAGCCCCAGTCCCTGCTGACCACCTAGGGCTGGGCCATGGGCACAGAAACCATGCTTGTAAGTCACCCCAACTGAACTGAGAGCAGGGGGCCAGGCTCCAGAGAAGATAAGTCTCCTGGGTTCCCTTGCTGCAGGTCTCCTGCGATGGGTGTGGGGCAGGCTGCGGGCAGAGGGGCGGGGCTGTGGGAGGGATGGGTGTGGGGGAAACCCACGCACAGGACTGAGAAGGCACAGGAATCTGGCCCCAGTTTCCAGATTGTCTGGTTTTTCAAGAGAATTGGCAGGACTGGGTTTGCGGGTGGCTGCCTCAAGCTGTTCATAGTGGGCAATCCAGGCTGCCACACCCAGTCCTCCCCCCCAGGCTGGGCACCCTCCTCCAGTTCCTGTGCTGCCAGGGCACGGCTGCCTGGGCTCTGCTGTGACCAGGACATCCTAATGCTGACAACCATAGGACCCACCTGGAATTTAGGGGGCTCCAAGCTCCAGGAGAGCCAGTCATTCCAGAATCATAGAGGACACTGCAGAAATGACGCCGCCTACCAAACCCTCGGAGACACCAAAATGTTCCCAAGTGGAGCCTGAGACCCACTCAGACCGAGCAGAGGTGGGGGTCAGACAACCGCTTCCAACCGCATTAACTTGGTTCTCCCTAGGACGGCGGAGGACACTCTGGTCCCTATAACAAGCCCATTGCCTTTTCCGGACCCTGTCTCTACCGCTTACCTCTATCTAGAACTGGATGCCCCGATGGCCACCACTCCCACAGGATCCTGTCCCCATGTGACATGAGACCAGCCATGACCATGTACTCTGCCCACCTGCCCCGGTCAGTGCCTGGACCCTGACACACTGAGAAACAGGCCACCAGCTCCCAGCTGGACAGACAGCCCCGGCGGCCATTGCCGGGGAAGGACTTTCACCCTGACTGCAGCCTGGCTGCCTGGCACTGGCACCTGAAGGCAGTGACTCACACCCACAGAAGTTATACCTACCACAACCCCTCTGCACATCTCTGTCCATGGCCTTTGGCCCCGCCGAGGAAGGGGACTCCCTCCGGGAACCCTGGCACACGTAACTTTCAAACTGCAATGGATCGTGGGTAAGAGGCCACCACTACCGCCTCTTTCAGTTTCACTTGGGGATCTGCTCCTGCCCGGAAAAAGGGTGGGACCTGACCATCTACTCTGAGACTGTCACCCTGGACCTCTGTCATCTGCCACCCACAAAAGGTACTGGAAAATGCTGGCCCAACCAAGCATTCCCATCTCAAGGATGTGGGATTAGTAACAGAGGGTCTGAGATTGGCACCTGGCATGGAGGAGGGGCCCAGAGGCAACAACAGATGAAGGCCCACCCAGGGGCTCTGGGCCCCATCCTCCCCTTCCAAAAGCCACTGTCCTCTCTGTGTTCCTGCTGACTTCCACCCAGAGCAGGAGCCAAACCAATGCTTTCCTGTCACAGGTGCCTCCCCATCTGGGCTGTCCCTAGACCCTCGACAGGCAGCAGGACCAAGAACTGGGGGACACCAGGCCACTTTCCTGTCCTTCCTGTCCCAGTAGGCTCACATCTGTCTTCAGGGAGCAAAATTCCAGTGGAGTCAGCAGCAGGGGCCTGACTCCAGTGGAGTCTAAACCAGAGGCCACGACCTCCCACAGGATCAAGCCCCAGACCCACAACTACCCAGGCCATGCCCTCTTCCCCAGGAATCCAAACTTCCCCAGGGCCACTGTTCCACCCCAAAGCTGCACCCAGAGAACCAAGCTGGGGCTGGTTCACTTACTGGGGACCCCTGAGCAGCCGCCAAGCATTTGAGGGATGAGCTGGCTGAAGGGTCCCCTTGTGGCCCACTACCACCATGCAGTCAGGACACGTGGGCTTCCAGACGGTCGGGCAGGCCTTGCACTTGAGACATCACTCAGGAAGCAAGGCAGCAGCGGAGCCCAGCAGCACAGGCCTGTCGTCCTAGCACTCTGCAGGATCACAAGTCTGAGCCAAGCCTGGACAATTTAGCAACTTAGTGAGAGCCATTTCAAAATTAAACAAAAAAACAGGCTGGGGACAGAACTCAAGGTAAGGGCCTGGGATTAATTTCCTGTGCCCCTACGTCTCACTGGGCACATTTCAGAGGTTCATCCCTTCTGTAGAACTAAATGTCAACACCAGGGCTGGAGAAACAGCACAGTGGTTAAAGCACTTGCTTAACAATCACAAGGCCATGGGTTAGATTTCCCAGCACCACATAAGCTGGGTGGAATAGCTCACACTGCTGTGAGTTTGTGAGTTCCAGGCCAGCCTAGGCTACATACTGAGTTCAGGACCAACCTGGGCTACAGAGCAAGACCGTGTCTCAAAAAATAAATAAATAAATAAATAAATAAATAAATAAATAAATAAAGGAAAAATAGAAAAAGAAAAACAGGATTGAAGGAATAGCCCAGCAGTTAAAGCGCCTCCTGCCCAGCAAGCTGAAGACCCTAGGTTCAATTCCTCAGCACCACATAAGCCAAGCGTGGTGGCATACTCCTACAATTCCAGCACTCAGAAGGCCTGTCATTAGTTCAAGGCCAGCCTGGGCTCCATAGTGGGTCAGTTAGGACCAGCCTGGAATATAGAGTGAGACCCTGTTTCAAAAAGAAGCTGTTTGTGGTGGTACATGCCTGTGATCCTAGCACTCTAGCACTCAGCAGGCTGAGGCAGGATGATTACCTTAAATTCAGGGCCAGCCTGGGCTACACAGTCAGCTCAGGACCAGTCTGAATTACAGAGTGAGACCCTGCCCCAAAAGAACAAAAACAAACAAACAGAAACCTTCTAAATGTGAACACCAATCTCTGCTGTCAGGGGGCATGCCCAAAGTGTACAGAAACAGAGGACTGGAAATGCCAGTCTCTGCTCAGCACCTAGCTGAGATGTAGCCCTCACCACAGGCAGCGCACCTCTCACAACGAGGCAGTGACCTGAGAGTCTGCTCTTTGCCCCAAGTCCTGAGATCCCCATGCAAGACTCCTGGGGTGGGAGCACCATGGGGTAGGGGTGTGGGAAGTACCTACTCAGGCAAGGCCAGGACAGGACCTAGGTCCAGGTGACCTCACCCACAGGCTACACCCAGTGCCAGACCACACCCTTGCCTCCCCACACAGCCTGACCACACAGCCCTCAGCTGTGGAAAGAGTGACTGGAGCCAGGCATGGTAGCACATGCTTGTCATTCCATATGCTCAAGAAGCTGAGGCAGGAGGCTCAACAGTTTGTGCCAGCCTGGGCAATTTAGCAACTCAGCAAGATCTTGTCTCAAAAAAAAAAAAATTAAAGGATAGAGGTGTAGCTCAGTGAAAATGCCCTGGATTCAATCCTGAGCACTGCCCCACTCCAAAAAGATGGCAACATACACCCGTAGAAACACACAGACACAAAATACATGCATGTGTATAAACACACATGCACACATGACACCTGTACGCACACACACTAGCACCCCAGTGAGAACACGAACACACGTTTCCACCCCCGCACACCATGGGATTGCATTAGCACTGAGGTCCCTCCACACTCTGTGGCATTAACCTCCTGGTGGGTTTATCGACTCAGATTAGGTTACAGCCAACCTGAAAATGGGGAAGCAGCTGATTCCCTGTTGGCTGAGGGACCCTGAATGAGGTGGTCCCCTGGACTGGGCTCCTGGCAGGCACAGTGGCCTCTTTATTAGGGCTGCCCTCCAGCTGTGTCAGCATTTCCTGCTAGGCCCCGCAGGAGGGGTGTCTATGACACTGGGGGAACCCAGGCCAAGCCTGAGTTGGTCACATCCAGGGGGTGCAGAAGGAGGAACAGGTGTGCAGACTGTGGCTGCTCGCTGGCCAGGTACACACTCTCCAGGCCTGTTTCCCCATCAAGGTTGAGGGCAGAGACTGGCCCTGGGTCTCCTGGTGAAAGCCTGCACAGTGTCCCTGCCTTCCTTCCAACCCGGGCCCCACCTAGACTTTAAAGCCCAGACAACCCCTCCTATGCCCCACTCTGAAGCCCAGAACTCCCTCCTCACACAGTCCTCAGGCAGAGGCAGGGTCCTCCCAGGCTGGCAGGCTCTCGTCCCCCTCCCCTGAAAGGGGGAACCCCTCGATTACCCCCTGCCTCACTGTCCCACCCACTAGGGGCCCAAAATGCACACTGGGACTTTGAGTGAGGGGCCCTGCAGGGCACCCAGAGCAGACACCGCCTCCTGATCTCCACCTCCAGGCCTCTCCTGGGATAAGCCAGGATCAGGAAGGCGGTGAAAAAGGGTAAACCATCCCTAGGAAGGAGTCACGGTCCCTGCCACTCTGATGCCAGTCCTGGACAGAGAAGTACACGGCAACACAGAGCCCTCAAGCTGGACAGCAGGTCCAGGGAGAGAAAAGCCAAAGTCACACAGTCACGTCTGCAGCCACCACCCCTGGGAATTCCTGCAGAGCCCCAAGTCCTGTGACCAGAAGGGAGCTCCCAGGGGTGAGATGGCCCAAACTGTGCCAGACTCTGGGCCTGACACCTCACCCAACAGCAAGTTAACTAGGTTTCCAGCTCAGGTCAGCCTGACCTTAACTCCTGCCCTCCCACCACACTGCAAAACACTCACTACCCCGAGCTGCCAGCAGGCAACACCAGGGCCAGGTGCCCTGGTTCACAGGTTGCAACCAATAGCAGTGAACATCCCAGGCAGCAAGGCTCTCCCTGAGCTGGCGGAACCCACAGGCAATCCGGGAAGTGGCGCCGGGGGATGCCCCAGCTATGAACTTTACACACTCGATTTTTTTTAAACTGTTCTAAATGCTAAATGCTAATCCAGGCTTCTACCACCAAAAAGCCAGTATGCGTTAGTTACTTCAGGCCCTCCAACCTTAACCCCATGGCCTTGAATGCCTGGGAGAAAGCTCGGCAGGAACTGAGACCAAGAACCCCTCAGGGGGCTGCCGCTTGGTCCAGCAAGGTGTCTGTTCACCAACTCCCCCCAGTCCCCAAGGTCCCTCGGTGGCACTCAGACTGGGCACTCGCAAGCCCGGGGGTGGGGGGGGGGGGCGTGCTGATGCCAGAGATCCTGTAGCCAAACCGGGGCGTCCAGCCCAGAAACCCAAGCAACCATCGTGCCTGAGGGCAGCAGGGTTCATATGAGGGGCAGGAAAGGTGACAGATCCCAGGGAGCCCAGAATTGGAGTTACTGTGAAGGAGAGATCTGCTGTCACCTGGGGAAAGAATTGGGGTCAAGAGGTCCACGAGAGCCCGGCAGGGTGGCCCGGACCTGTCATCCCACCACTCTGGGAGGCTGAGGCAGGAGGATGGCAAATTTGAGCCCAGCCTGGGCAACTCAGGGCTTTAGCGAGGGCAGGTCTCAAAATAAAGATAAAAATGGGCTGGGCACGTCGCTCAGAGCAAACGCCTTGGGCTGGGTCCTTAATACCACAAAAATAAAGAGTGTGGGGTCGAGGGTCCGAAGTACAGTTTGTGTCACCAGGATCCAAGGCCACCAAGAACTCTGGAGCGGAGGACCAACAGGAAAGCAAAGGGAGAAGGCCAGCACCGACCGCGGGGCAGAGATTTAGGAAGAAAGCCGGAAATAAAGGTGAAGTTAGGGTCAAAGTTGCGGGGGCGCAGGAGAGAGCGGGATCGGTATTGATTTCGAGGGCGGGGGTCGCGACCGGGCTTGAGCGTCAAGATTCGAGGCGGAGAACGGAGTCGGGGGTCGCGGAGAGCGTGGCCAGACCTGGGTCGCTGCCGCGCTCGCTCCCGACCCGCGCACCCCGGACCCCAGCCTGGAGTCCCGGAACACCGGCCCGATCGTGGGTGATCGCGGGGACTGTCGGGTCCGCGCAAGAGTCGCGGAAGGGCTGGGCGGGAGTCGGGCCGAACGCGGTGACCGGGCGCCTCACCTCGGATCCGGGTGCGGCCGGGCGCGGAGCCCGAAGCGCCTCAGCCTCTCGGAGCCTCTCCGCGGCTGCCTCTCACTTCCGGGTTTCGGGCGCCATCTTGGGGGCTCCGCACATTTCCGGTCATGCCGCCAGGCGGGGCCTAGCTGTAGGCGTGGTTTATGATGGGTGTGGTTATTTATTAGGCGGGGCTAGGAGCACATGAGACTTGAGCGCAAATCCCGCCCGACCTGTTAACGTAGAGGATTGTGGCTGGGCCTCCTCCAGCCTCCTCCAGCCTCAGTTTCCTCTCCTGCAACATGCAGATGAAGGCCACTTTGCAGAGCAACACTGTTCCTCCCTCCTTGGTAACCCCAGTTGCCATAGGACCTTTGCACATGCTGGATGTTTCCTGGGCTCAGGACACCAGACTGTTCAGCCACTGACACCCTAGCAGCTGACTCATCACTTCAGAACGGACCTTGCTTGTCAGTCATGCTGTCTTGATCATATCCTTTCCAGTACAGCTACAGATCACCTATCCTCTGATCCCAGAAGGCAATCAGCTAACACACAAAAATCACATGGAGTTCCTGGAGAGTCACCCTGAGAGGGCCAGGTCCCTTCAGGCAGAGCCACACACTGTCCCAGGGATCCTCCACACACAGGCTTCCAGGGGCCCAATGCAAACATGCAAACGGTCAGAATTTGCCTCATTGGGGCTGGGAGGCATAGCTCGGAGGTTAGAACACTGGCTTAGAAAGTGCAAAGCCTTGGGTTCAATTCCCCAGCACCACATAACCTGGGTGTGGGGGTGCCGCCTTTAATCCCAGTGCCCCAGAGGCTGAGGCAGAAGGATTACCCACATCTTGGGCTACACCACGAGTTCAGGACCAGCGTGGATTACAGAGGGAGACCCTGTCTCAAAAAGAAAAAAAAAAAGAAAGACCATGCCTCATTGCCTCAGTAAAAATGGAAACATGGGAACCCTAATGGCACAGACCTATAATCCTAACTCTGGGAGGCTGAAGGTTGTCAAGTTTGAGCCTAGCCTGGGCAACTTAAGAGAGTTAGTTAGCAAGATCTTATTGTCAAAAAAATAGAAATTCAAAAAGGGCTGATGATGTACTATAGTGCAAAGGCCTCAGGTTCAATACTCAGCCCCACCCCCAAAAGAGCTGCTGTGGGCTTAGTGGTGCACACCTGTCATCCCAGCTACCCAGGAGGCTGAGGCAGGGGCCTCTCAAGCTCAAGCCCAGCTTGGGCAACTTAGTAAATCCGTCTCAAACTAAAAAAGGCTGAGGTGTAGAACAGTGCAAAGGCCCTGGGATCAATCTCTAAGCATCAGAGATAGAGAAAGTAGAGACTTAAGGCATAGCTCAGTGTTCAAATCTCTGTGCAGCCTGTGCAGGGCCCTAGGTTTGATCCCATAGCACCACTTAGCTCTCTGGGCATACGGTGGCCCATACCTGTGATCCCAGCTCTTGGGAGGCTGAAGCAGAGGATTGTCGGGACTTGGAGGCCAGCTGGGCTACTCAGTGACCCAGCTTGGACTATAGAGTGAGACCCTGTTGCAGAGAGGAGGGGGATTTAAAGATTTAAAGACAGTAGGAGCATAAACTGGGCATGGTAATACATGCCTATAATCCCAGCTCCTGGGAGGCTGAGGCAGGAGGATTGCCATGAGTTCGAGACTAGCCTGGACTAGAGTCTCAAAAAAAGTTAATAAAGTTTACTCCCTGAGCTTGAACACCAAGTATCAGTGAGTACTGGAGTCTCACCCACTTGAAGCACACCCCACAGTAATGCTGGGAGACAGGGACTGGTATTACCTCCATCCACAGGAGAGGAAACTGAGGCACAGAACTATTCTGTAGCTGGCCCACAGTCACCAAGGGAGCCCAAGAAAGGCATGGGCCCGACTTCTGCTACTACCTTGGGAAACCACAACATCTCTGGGTGATTTTGTCTGTGGTAGGGGCCAGTTTGCCTGGACAGGGTGGGTCCAGCCATCTCAGCAGGCAAGAATCTGCCAAGTCCCGGGATGTCTAGGGAATTAGTCAGATTCGGGGATTTCCAGAGAATCACAGGAGGCCGCCTTGGGGAAGCAACGGGGACCCAGTTCTGGAGCTCTGGGTGTGGCTCTACTTATTGCTGTGTGAGCCCAGGAAAGTTGGTTAACCTCTCTGTGGCTGCCTTTCCCCACCTGTAAAATGGGAACGGGGATGAGCACAGGAGACACCGGCTGGGTTGTTCAGAAGCCTACATGGACAGTGCCTGCTATCTCTCCCTCTCTTTTTTTGGGTATTTTTTTATGGTAATGGGATTTGAACTCAGGGCTGTTAGGCTGAGCTGCATCTCCAGCCTGGACTGCATAGTGCATTCGGGATCAGCTGGGCTGCAGGGAGAGGAGCCTGTCTCAAAAAAAAACAAAACAAAACAAAACAAAAACAAAAAAAAAACCCCAAAAAACAGGCATGCACCACCAGATCTAGCTTGATTTACTTATTTGTTGTTTATTTAAAGTTCTAAAGATCAAATTCAAGGTCTTTCGTGGGCCAGTCAAGCTTTCACCAGCGAGCGGCATCTCTAGCCCTTTATGGAGACAGGGTCTTGCTAAATTGCCCAAGCAGCCTTGAACTCGACATCTTCCTGCAGCCCAAGTGGCTGGCACTGGGAAGGCGGACTGCACCCCAGTGCCCTGCCCCAGGCATCTTAATTACTCCAAACAGCAGAAACTGCAGGTGGCCCGCAGGGAGGTTCCCAGGCCCTGGGCCTTCCTCACTGGGACACCTCCCCAAGCCTCAGTTTCCCTCAAGGCTGTAGTGTAGGAGATACAGGTCGGGGAGGGGACAAAGTGAGGGGACCTGGGAACTGCGCAGGGCAGGTGAGGTGGGGCAGGTGCAGGCCAGCCCAGGGGAGCCTGGAGTGATGGGGAGTCGCTTCCTGTTTTTTCCAGGTCCTGGAAAGTCCCGTTGTTCCCGCCCGGGGCCGAGGCCCTCCTGCCTGGCCGCCCATGGCCACTTCTGCTTTCTGCACCCACTTCCCCTCCGCTAGCTGGGATGCCTCCTCCTCCTCTGGCCCTGGTCTCTCCCCTTGCTGCCCCAGGCACCCGCCTGGGGCCACAGGGGAAGGTGAGACAGGAGCAGCCCAAAGGGCTCTGACAGCCCCACCCCCACCTCACTCCCATCCCCACCCGCCACCTGCCCCCGCTGGCTCTGTCCTCGCATATCTGTCCTTCAGTGCGTCCCTGTGTCTCTCTGTTTCTGACTGTCTCTTTCAGTCTGTCTCATATTCTCTCCTGGGCTGGGGGTGGCGGCACATGCCTATAATCCCAGCACCTGGGAGGCTGAGGCAGGAGGATTGCCTTGAGTTCAGGCCAGCCTGGGCTGCAGAGTGAAACGCTGCTGTTAAGAGTCAGACGCCACACCTGCTTTGCACACAGAGACGTGCTCTCTCCCTGTGCCCGCCTCGACTCTGGCAGTCTCTGTCTCTCAATGTGTGTACCCTGGGACTTGGCATTGGTTTTTCATGCTTTCTGTCCCCTTCGTCAGCCTCTCTCTCTCCTTCCCCTGCATCCTGCCCCACACAGCCCTGACCTCCCCAGTGACAGCCTACCTGCCACCCTCCAGGTCCTGAGCAGGTTCCGGTGGCTTCTTAGGGCCGGCAGCAGCTCCCTGAGTAAGATCCTGGGCCGAGACTGTGCCAGGCCCATGTCAGGGAGCCACAGACTCGCCTGACAGGTTTGAGTCCTGAGACTCCTGGAGAGGGGCTGGGCCTTCCCGCCTCCGCCAGAGGCCAGAAAACGGGGAGAAGCAGGGGCCCCGCTTGTGCCCCAGAACCTGTTGGATCGAGCTGCTCCTGAGGTCAGGCCCAACAGCTGGACCACACGGGAGAGAAAGTCACGGAAACAGCCTTGGGCGTATGAGGGTGAGGGTCACCAGGCTGGGAAAGGGAGACAGGAGGGACAGCCTGGACTGAACCAAGGTACAGCCTTTACCCTGCCAGCAGGCGACGGAGCGACGGAGGGGCCCAGCCATCTAGCCTACCGTTGTGCTGGGTGGGGTGAGGCACAGCAAACACATCCGCCATCAGTATGTTCATCTGAGCCAGGCCCGGTCGTACAGGTCTGTCATCCCAGCACTCTGGGATGCGGAGGCCGGAGGATCACAATTGTTTTGGGTCCAATTGGGCAATTCAGCAGTTTAATGAGACTTTGTCTCAAAATCCAAAATCAAAATGGTCTGGGGTTGTGAAGGCCCTGGGCTTGATCCCCAGTGCCACAAAGAGAGGGGATGCTTATCTGGGGACAAGACCAAGAGCAGAGGTCAGGCTATGGTCCCGAAGATGGAGAAAGGAGCCGAGAGGGACTGGACTGGCAAGGACTATCACGCCTTCGGTCCCTACTCCGCCCCAGGTTGGAAAGTGACTGGTGGGCAGGGCCCAGGCTACCAGGCCGGGTAGTTTGGCTCTATCCCCGGAAGATGTAGGAAGCCATGAGGAGCTTCCAAGCACTCCAGTGGGACGGCTGTCAACAGTGGCAAAGCAGGGTTGGGTTATAGCAGCGAGGCTGCAGTGCCCGCCTAGCAAACACAAGACCGTGAGTTCGATTCCCCAGCACCACATAAGCCAGTCATGATGGCGTGTACCTGTAATCCCAGCACTCGAGAGGATGAGGGCAGGAAAAGGCAGGCGGATTGCTGTGTGCTTGAGACCAGACAGGGCTCCATAGTCAGTTCAGACCAGCCGGGACTACAGAGAGAGACCCTATCTCAAAAAAATAAAGTAGGAAAAGGGCTGGAATGTATCTAAGTGCAAAGGCCCTGGGTTCAATCCTTAGTATGGAAAGAGAAAAAGAAGTTTGGGACAAGAGTCCCAGGAAATAGCAAAGACCCTGGCCCACAACACTACCCCAGGTCCTCCTGGGCCTCCTGGGTGCACGTGGGACTGTATTAAATTATGATGTCATCTATCCTGGGACTTTCTGGACCTGGATTGTCACTCAGGATGGGCCGCTCAGCCCAAGGGAGATTCCAGAGGCTCCGTGCGTCCTGGCTGACTCATTCAAGGACCAATGGTGGCAGAAGAGCCAGGCTCCGGGCTGGTGTTTGCAGAACTTCTCGGGATCCTGCCCCCGACCTCCTCTGGACTTGGTTTCCACTGCATTCCACGGGGCCTTGGGAAGAACTGGACTCCCCGGGCGGACATCCCCATGCACACCACAGGCATGAGAAGGGCCTGGGTTCTAGCAAGGAAGGAAGCAGCAGGGGTAGGGATCCGAGCTGATGGGGGTGCCTCTTGCCCCCTGCTGGTCACCTCCTGGCCTCAGCCCCTGCGGTAAGCACAATGGAGCAAAAGCCCAAGCACACAGTAAATCTAGCACTCAGGGAGACTTGAGACGCGAGGGTCACAAGTTTGAGCCCAGTCTGCCCAACTTAGTGAGACCCTGTTAAAAAATAAAAATTAATGGGAAGATTACTGTGAGCTTGAGGGCAGCCTGGACTACACCAGTGAGTTCAGGACCAGCCTGGACTACACAGTGAGACCCTGTCTCAAACCAGTAAGAGAATCTTGTAGTATTCCAATCCCAGCTTTTCCACCCAGAGCGATGTGCCCCTAAGCAATGTTTGCAACCTCGCTGCGTCTCAGCTGGCCCTCCAATCAAATGAGGACAATCAAAATACCTCTCAAAAGTCTTCTCCTGTGGTTCTGAGGATGGACCCCAGGGCCTTCATGCCGAGCTACATCCTCAGCTCACTTATATATTTATTTATTTATTTATTTATTTATTTATTTATTTATTTCTGGCCTTGGACTCATGGCAAGCCTCCTGCTTCAGCTTCCCAGGTGCTGGGATTGTGGGCATGCACCACCACACCCAGTTTGCGTGGTGCTGGGGAATCAAGCCAGGGTCTTGTGATCACCAGGCAAGTGCTTTAACCAATAAAGCAGGCCTCCCCGCGTCTCTTTCCAGCCTTTTGTGTTGCCAACGGTATGACCCAGGGGATCCCGCGGGCCAAGCACACGGCTGCCCTGAGCCCTGCCCCAGCTCCCCTTTTGCTGCTTTACACAGTATCATGATTTTTTTTAACCTACACACTTTATTTCTCTGTGTGGGTGTGTGGGTGGGTGTGTGGGTGGTACTAACAATGAAGCCCAGGACCTTCCCACGGAACTACATCCTCAGCCCATTTTTCATTTTTGAATTTGAAACAAGGTCTCTCTAAATTGCTACTTTACTCACTCTGGGCTTGACCCTGCAACCCTCCTGCCTCAGCCTCCCAGAGTACTAGAGGGACAGGCCTGCGGCGCTGGCCCAGCTCGAACACTTCTGTGGTCCTTCCTGAGCATCACGCTAGCTCCGCAGGCAAGACCGTGTTTTCATACAGCCTCGCAGATACCACCACCAGCAGCTTTCTCGTAGCCTTGTGCTGTGGGCTCGGGTCAGGCTCACATCCGGTATTTGCTGTGTCCCATTTGTGTCTTTTAATCTGTGGTCTCACCCTCCCCAGCCCTGTCTCCTTCTCATTGTTTTTGATCTGTGGTTTTAGTTTGCATGAAAACCAGTCGTTTTCCTGTTCTTTTTCCCACAGTCTAGAATTCGCCAACTTCTCCGTGACAGTTTGAATCATTGAGTAGGCAATGCATCCCGTTGTTTCAAAACTTCAGAATCCAAAGGACACCCGGAGGAGCGTGGATGTGAAAAACAAGCCGGTGGGCAGAGCCTCATGGCAGGCTGAGGCAGGAGCATCACCAACTCTGGCCAAGTCTGTGCAATGTGCCAAGACCTTGTCTTCAAGAGTACAAAGCTGTAAGCTGGAGGAGTAGACAGTATGCAAAGGCAAAGCTCCGGGTTCAAGTCCCCGGCACAGCCTAAGCTGGGCATTAATCTTAGCACTGGGGAGGCTGAGGCAGGAGGATTGATATGAATTTGAGGCCAGCCTGGCCTCCATAGTGAGTTCAGGACCAGCCTGGACTACAGAGCAAGACCCTGCCTCAAAAAACATTCTAACAGGCTCAGTGGTTAAAGTGTTTGCCTAGCATGTGCTAAGTCAAGCACTAAGTACTCGAGTTTGATTCCCCAGCAGCACATAAGCCAGGTGTGATGGCACACTTCGGAGGCTGAGGCAGGAGGACTGCTGTGAGTCCAAGGCCAGCCTGGGCTCCATAGTGAGTTCAGGACCAGCCTGGGCTATAGAGTGAGACCCTGTCTCAAAAACAAACAAACAGACCAGCCTGGACTACATAGTGAGACCTTGTCTCAAAAATAAATAAATAAATAAAAAAGTACACAGGTTAGCCTAGGCTACAGAGTGAGTTCATGATCAGCCTGAACTACAGAAGGACACCTTGCTCAAAACAACAGACAAACAAAAAAGAACACATTTTTAAAATTATATAGAGTTCTGGGCCCAAAAGTACAGGCTGGTAATACCAGAACACTGAGAGGCTGAAGCAGGAAGATTGAAAAACTGAATTTTTTTTGAGACATGGTCTCACTCTGTAGTCTAGGCTTGTTCTGAGGTCACTAGGTAGATCAGGCTGGCCTGGAACTCAAAGCAATCCTCCTTTCTCAGCCTTCCAAGTACTGAGATTACAGGCACGTGCCACCATACCTAGCTTTTGTTTTTCTTTTAAGACAGGCTCTTGATCTGTAATTCAGTAGACTGGTTCTGAACTATGTAACCAAGACTGGCCTCAAACTCCAGGTAATCCTCCTACTTCAGCCTCCCAAGGGCTGGGATTACAGGAGTGTGCTACCATGCCCAGCTTATGTGCTACTGAGTAATGGAAAGCAGGACCTGGTGCATGCTGGGCACACTCTTTAACCACTGAGACACCCCCAGTCCCTGTTAATGTTCTTTTTGGGTAGGGTCTCACTCTGTAGTCCTGGCTGGTTCTTAACTCACTGTGTAACTCAGGCTGGCCTCCAACTCACAGCAATCCTCCTGCCTCAGGCTCCCCAGCCCTGGTGGTTATTTTGAAGTAAAATCCTAGACATGATCTCTTTCAATCATAAATTGAGCAAGGGGGTCTCTAACCCCCTTGGCGCTCCCCTGGGACATGACTGCCTCCGGAGCACACTGGGAGATGCTTGGGAATACGTGTGGTTGTCACATGGGGGACTGTTGGCCTGGAGTGGGTAGAGGCCAGAGATGCTACTCAGCCCTGGGCAGTGCCCAGGATGCCAGGATGCCCCACCCCTGAGAACAATCCTCCGACTCCAGAGTTGACCGGGTCCAGGCGGTCACAGACTATGACTCGGGTGAAAGTTCAACAGAGGGACTCGGGTTGGAGCGCTTATCTAGCAAGCCTTGAGTTCGGTTCCCCAGCACCACATAAGCCGGGCGAGGCAGCGCACGCCTGTCATCTCAGCCCCCGGGAGGCTGAGGCAGGAGGATTGATGCGCTTGAGGTCAGTCTGGGCTATATGGTGGAGTTTAGGAGCAGTGGGGACTACAGAGTGAGACTCAGTGTCTAGAAAGAAAAAGAAAAGAAAAAGGAAAAAGAGAAAAAGTTCAGCAAAGGGTGTCAATTCAAGGGTCTCCCTGCAAGTGGCGACTTGTGGGCCTGGGTCCCCGTGAAGGGAGCCTCACCTGCTTCGGCCCGCCGCAGGCTGAGCGCGCCCTCTTGAGGCTGCGGCGAGCCGCTGCCGGGTCTTAACCGGGCGGGTCTTTAGCTGCTGTGCGGCAAAATGAGGGTTACACATGCGCTTCGCTGCAGATTCCTTATTGTTGTCGTCGTCGTCGTCGTCTGTTTTCTTTTGCTAGGGACTCAGAAGTCTCTAAGTTCCCCAGGCTGTAGCTGGGGTGTAGTTCAGTGGTTAAAGCACTTGCCTAGCAATTGCAAGGCCCTGAGTTCAAATCCCCAGCACCACATAAACTGGACGTGGTGGTGCATGTGTGTAATCCCAGCACTTGGGAGGCTGAAGCAGGAGGATTGCCACAAGTTTGAGGACAGCCTGAGCTCTACAGTGAATTCAGGACCATTGTGTCTCAAAAAATAAATAATGAATACCTAAATAAACACATTTCCTAGGCTGGCTTTGAACTTGAAATCCTCCTGCCTCAGCTTTTTGAGCAGTTGGCATGGCCAGTGTGCGCCACCACACCCTGCGATCGTACAAGTAATGAAGAGAGTGAAGTCAGACCAAGATTGTGGAGGACGAGAAGTCATGTAACTGCGGCGTCAACATCTGGAGGGACGCAGGAATGGCCCCAGGCCCACCCGAGGGAGCACCGCCCCTGCCCCTGGGTCAGGCTCTGGCCTTGAGACAGGGAGAATAAATTTTATTTCAGACAGTTAGCTCCTAACTGTCTCTGTTAGTGGCAGCAGTGGCAGACAGTTAGCTCCTGTAACTCTGTTGGTGGCAGCAGCACAAGCTAATACAATGGTTGTTATACAGGCAAGAGAGAATTTCTTGCAGGCGGTTTTACAATTAACATTTAAGAAATGCTGTCTGTTTCCAACTGGTTATGGCTGGTATTTAGAACTGCTATGTTTGGTATTGTTGGATTGAACCCGGGTCCTCACTTGGAGCCACATCACATCCAGCTTCTTTTTTTCTTAACAATATTTTTATTTGATTATTTATTTATTAAGACAGGGTCTTTCTCAGTAGTCCAGGATGTTCCTACTATGTTTTCTTTCTTTCTTTCTTTTTTGAGACAGGATCTTGCTCTGTAGCCCAGGCTGGTCCTAAACTCAGTATGGAGCCCATGCTGGTCTTGGATTCATGGCAATCCTCCTGCCTCAGCCTCCAGGGTACTGGAATTACAGGTATCTCTCATATTTTTATGGTTTGGTTTTCTCATGTTAGAGAAACCATATGACATTTAACTTTCTGAGTCTTAGCATAATGGTCTCAGGGTGCATCCATTTTCCTACAAATGAATTAAATTTGTCCTTTATGGCAGAGTCGTGCTCCATTATGTGTATACCACATCTTCTTCATCTGGTCATCTGTGATCGGGCATATTGGCTTCTTCTGAGATTCGGCTATTATAGGTCGTGTGGCTATGAACATGGGTGTGTGTGCATCATTCTTGCATGATGACTCTGACTCTCTGGGGAAGATCCCCAGAAGAGGTAGGCAAAGCTGGGCCAAATGGGCTACATCTACTTTCAGTTTTTGGAGGAATCTCCCTACTGCTTTCCACAGTGGGTGTGCTGGTGTGCAGTCCCGCCAGCTGACATAGGCGGGCTCCCTTTTCCCTGCAGCCTTGCCAGCATTTGCTGTTTTTGAGTTATTGATACCAGCCATCCTTACTGGAGTCACATGGTGCCTCAGTGCTATTTGCATTCACACTTCTCTGATGGCTCAAGTTGTTGAACATTTTTTCATGTATTCATTGAGAATTTGGATGTCTTCTTCTGAGAACTGTTTATTCACTTCAGGTTATCATTGTTTGATTGGATTTTTTATTTTGGACAGTTTAATTTTCAGTTCTTTATATATTCTTTTCTCCTTTTTTTTTTTTTTTTGCTGGCCTCAAACACATGCAGTTTCCTCCCTCAGCTTCCAAAGTGCTGAGATTACAGGTGTGTGCACAGCATTTATAGTGCCAGGGATCAAACTCAGGGCCATGACCTTGCTAGGCAAGTGGTTTAACCACTGAGCTAGTCCTCTTGATAATAGTCCTCTGTCTCAGGAGGAGCTGACAAAGACTTCTTCCCATCCCATGGGTGCCCTCTTCACTCTGTTGTTCCTTTGTGGGCAGAAGCTTTTTAATTTTCTATAATCCCATTTGCTGGTGCTTGGCGTCATCTCACATGCTTTGGGTGTTTTACGGAGAAGTCCTGGCCTATGCTTATGTCTGGCTTTC